>JALQSN010000700.1:0-26008 GCA_023690525.1 Holotrichia oblita | reverse complement strand
CAATAAGATATATAAGAAGATCATACTCCTTTGGTGTCAGATAAACTTTATTTCCGTCAGCAAATACTTCCCTAGTTTTCATATATATAGTCAGACCCGGAAATTCAAAAACATCATTCTTTCGTACCCTGCCGCCGACCCTGTTTAATAATGCATTTATTTTCGCATGCAATAGAGCCAGAGAAAAAGGTTTTGTAATATAATCGTCAGCACCAAGATCATAGCCTGTCAGCTTATTGTTCTCCGACCCTACCGCTGTCAGAAAAATAACGGGAATATCACTTTGAGCGCGGATTTTTCTGCAAACTGCAAATCCGTCAAGCTCAGGCATCATTATGTCCAGCAAAACAATATCAATTTCATTTTCGCTGATTTTATCCAAAGCATCCATTCCGTCCGGCGCCATTATTACTTCAAAATCCTTTGCAGAAAAATAATCTTTAATTATTTCCCTGACCTTTTGTTCATCTTCTACAATAAGAATTTTTTTCAGCATTACCATATCTCCATATCCATTAATTCTATATGAATTGATTATACAGCACAGATTTGTTGTTTTTGTGTTGTTGAAATTCAACAGTTTTCAGAAATACATTGAATAAATTCTTTTCCGTATTTTTCAAGCTTAACATGACCGACTCCTGAAACATTCAGAAATTCATCAGTATTTTGCGGACGCCTCCTGCACATATCCCTCAGGGCTGCATCTGAAAAAATTATATAAGCCGGTACCCTTTCTCTTTTCGCAATTTCAAAGCGGAGTGCCTTCAGTTTAATCAATAATTGTTCATCATCACCATGATCGATACTCATAGGATAGGATTTGTATTCTATATCTTCTTTTTCTTCTTTGGCTTTTTCAATTACTTTTGGAAGTTTCATTGTAAGTTCAATATTTCCTTTTAACACATCCGAAGCTTTAGCCGTAAGCAATATTACAGGGTATTCGGTATTTGTAAAAGTAACATACCCCTCCATCGCCAGATAATCTACCATAGACCGTATTTGTTTATCAGAATATTCTTTCATGATACCATATGTAGACAATTGATTAAAACCGAGCTTCAATATTCGTTCCGCTTTACTGCCCCTTAAGATATCAACAAGCATTTTTACACCGTAATTCTGTTTTATTCTTATAATGCATGATAAAATCTTCTGAGCTTCAACAGTTATATTAATTGTTTCAAAGTTCGTTTCACATGATGAGCAATTTCCGCAAAAATGCGCGGATTTTTCACCGAAATATTTTAAAATAAAAGACCGCAGACAGTCGGCTGTAGTACAGTAGAAAGTCATAATTTTCAGTCTTTCTCTGTCTTTTTCTTTTATAGCTTGGTATTCCTGCGCACTCAACTCCGGATCAGGTTCCGATTTCTCAATCAAAAATAAATTTGTTTTTACATCCGCTCCGCTATATAGCAATATACATTTTGCATCTTCACCGTCCCGCCCCGCTCTTCCGGCTTCCTGGTAATAATTTTCAAGGTTTTTCGGCATATTATAATGAACTACATATGATACATTGGATTTATCAATTCCCATACCGAAAGCGTTTGTAGCAACCATGATTTGTTTCTGATCATATATAAACGTATCCTGATTAACCGTCCTTTCCGCATCCTCAAGTCCCGCATGATATTTTGTTGCTGAAAAACCTTTCAGACACAGATAGCTGCATATTTCTTCCACTGTTTTTCTTGTTGCGCAGTATACAATACCGTTCTTATCATTATTTTCTCTGAGTATATCAAGCAATTCTGCTTTTTTATCTTTCAGGGCTTTTACTCCGAAGTATAAATTTTTACGGTCAAAACCTGTTGTAACCATATATGGTTCCCGAAGCTCAAGAAACATTGAAATATCCTGCCTGACAGCCTGTGTGGCTGTGGCAGTAAAAGCTCCTATCATCGGCCGATAGGGAAGTTCAGAGATAAATTGGGCTATTTTTGTATAACTGGGTCTGAAATCCTGACCCCACTGCGATACACAGTGCGCTTCATCCACAGCAATCAGCGATATCGGGGTTTGCTTTGAAAAATATAAAAACTCTTCGGTAAGAAGTCTCTCGGGAGCCACATAAATTATTTTATAATCACCGTTTCCTGCCCTCCGCATCGTTTTACCATATTCCTGAGGGGACAGTGAACTGTTAATATATGCAGCACTTATTCCCATCTGGTTCAATGCGTTTACCTGATCTTTCATAAGTGATATTAACGGTGAAATTACCAGTGTAATGCCTGGCAGCATAAGCGCCGGTATCTGATAACAGATTGATTTTCCGGCACCTGTCGGCATAACGCACAGCACATCCTGTTTATCCAGCAGCCTGTCTATTATCTGTTCCTGGCCTTCCCTGAAAGATGCATGTCCGAAGTATTTCTTAAGAAGCTCTTGTTTTGTCATGATACCGCATTCCTTTTCAAAAAGATATGATAGTATCATAGCATTTTTTATAAGAAATGTCTTTAGTTTTTACTATAAACGTTAAAACATTACCATATTATTAATTTTTTACAATAGTTATATATTTATTATGACTTTCTCCATACAGACGGCTTGAACAAAACTAAAACAGGAAAGAATTCAAGTCTTCCCGCGAGCATACAAAATGAAAGTACAATTTTTGAAAACGGAGTAAAAGATGAGTAATTTTCCATAGGCCCGACAAGCCCTAATCCCGGCTTTAATATTACTTATTGCTGATATAACCGCCGTTGTGGTAGTTAATATATCTTTTCCTTCTATAGAAATAAGCATTACCGATATAATTAAAATAATAAAATATATAAAGAAAAACATAGCTGACATTGTCAATACATTAGTTTCTACGCCTTTTCCGTTAAGGGTTAAAGCTTTTACGCTTCGGGGGTTTACTGTTTTGTTAATTTCAATTCTTACTTTCTTTAAAAGAAGTACAATTCTTATTAATTTTAATCCCCCGCCGGTAGAACCCGCGCAGCATCCCGTAAACATTAATATTACTAAAATAACTTGGCTGAGAGCCGGCCAAAGAGCAAAATCCGTTGTTGAAAATCCGGTAGTTGATATAATCGTAGAAACTTGAAACGACGAATGTCTTAACGCTTCTAAAATTGAACCGTACATACCTGAAATATTAATTGCAATAATTATGATTGCAGCTAATACTATACCGCAATAAAAACGTAATTCTTCGTCTTTAATAATCTGCTTAAAATTACCTTTTATTAAATAATAGTATAATGTAAAACTGATACCAAATAAAAACATGAATACTGTAATAATAATCTCTGCCGCAACATTATTATAAGCGCCTACACTCGTGTTCATATTTGAAAACCCTCCTGTTCCGGCGGTGGAAAATGCATTGATCAGGGTATCATAAACGGAAAGTCCCGATATAAGAAGAAATATTATCAATACTATTGTCATTACTAAATATATCAGATACATCAATCTGGCGGTTTCACGTATTTTAGGTACAATTCTATTGGGTGACGAGTAGGTACTTTCGGCTTTTAAAAGATTGACTGACGACGCGTTTATACCCGGCAGTAGAGCAAGCATGAAAACTAAAACTCCCATCCCGCCAATCCAATGGGAAAAGCTTCTCCAAAAAACGATACCTTTAGGAAGACTCTCTATTTCTGTTAATATCGAGGCACCTGTAGTCGTAAAGCCTGATATTGATTCAAAAACACAATCAACAAAACTATTAAAATAACCCGAAAAATAAAAAGGCAGAGCACCGAATAAAGATAAAACGAGCCATGACAACGCTGCCGCGGCAAAAGCGTCTTTGGTTTGAAATTTCTTATTTTGAGGCTTTAAAAATGATAGAAGAAACCCTGCGGCAAATAATATTAAAATAGTCCATATAAAAGCCGCTTTATCATCTCCATTGTATATAAATGAAACTATTAACGGAAATATCAGAAGTAACGCTTCCACTTTAAGCATATTTCCAATCAATTTAAAAACAAGAGAATAATTCATGTTAAATTCTGTTTCCTTCTTTCCTCATTTTAATTAAAGTAATATATCTTCAATTTCAAATATATTATCATTTTTAACAATTATAATAATGCTGTCGCCAAGCTGCATTACTTCTTCACCGGACGGGATTAAAATATTGGAATTTCTTATTATACAGCCTATCAATATTCCTTTTTTTATTTTTAATTCTTTTATCGGAATGCTTAAGCATTTCGCTTTATTATTAATATTAATTTCGACAGCTTCAACCTTATCATCGTTATTTTCGAATATTCTATATATTGTTTTGACATTATTTCCCTCAACATTTGATAAACCCCTTATATAGCGGATTATTTGCTCGGTGGTAATATTCTTTGGAGATATGATACTTCCGATCCTTAAGCTCTTAACCATTTTGGGATCAATATGATCTATTTTAGCTACCACCTTCCTCATGCCTGACTGTAGTGAGTATAAAGCAATAACAGTATTTTCTTCGTCCCTGTCGGTCAGGCATACAACAGCACCTGTTTTGTCAACAACTTCTGAAGAAAGTATATCCACATCCGTGCCGTCACCGTTTATAAAAAGGCAGCGCGGATATTTTATGCTTAAATCCTCGCACTTTTCTCTGTCAACTTCAATAATCTTTATGCCTGTACTACTGCTGTGCCTGTGTAAAAGTTCCACCAAATAATGTGTTATTTTACCGCCGCCTATTATAACTGTATTCTTTATTCTTCCGATATTTTTCCTGTCAGCGCAAAAAAATTCATAATATCTGACGACCGGCCAAGTATTCTGATAATGTCCTGTTTTTGAAAAATCAAATCGCCGTGAGGTATTATAACGGTTTCGTCCCTTTCAATAAGTGCCAGAATTACATTCATTTTCTTTTTGTGAAAAATTTGCGATACGCTTTTATTCTCAAAAAAGCTGTATGCTTCGAAACCGGAAATGAAACAAGCTCAACCCTGCCGCCTACAAAAATGTCTATATCATCCACAGTCGGAAATCTTAAAAGTCTTGATATCTCCCGGGTCGTTTCCTGTTCAGGGTTTATAATCAAGTCAAGACCCAGGCTTTTCCAAAATTTATTCGTATCAAAAGCATATTCAGGATTCCTCACCCTAGCCGCCGTATGTTTAACACCAATATGCTTTGCTGAAATACAGCATAAAATATTTACAGAGTCGTCATTTGTCACGCTGATCAATAAATCCGCTTCTTTAGCTCCGGCTTCGATAAGAGTGTTTGCATTAAGCCCGTCGCCTTTAATGAGCATAGCGTCTATAGATTCGCTCGTCTTTTCGAAGGAATCCGATTTGTTATCTACTATTGTTATATTAACACCATCTTCAAGCGACAGGTTTTTCGCCAATGTATATCCGACTTTCCCGCAGCCTATGATTATTATTTTCATAATTTCCATTCTTCTCTTTTCTATAAAATAAAAAGACAGAGAACTATAATAGCTCTCCACCCTAAAAGCAAAACTCGATACAGTTACCTGCCGACCGGAAATTCCACCTATTCATATTTAATCATAGGATATCTCTTTTTGTTAAAAAAATCAACATAAATTTCATATTT
The DNA here is from genome assembly GCA_023690525.1 of Holotrichia oblita. NCBI lineage: Eukaryota > Metazoa > Arthropoda > Insecta > Coleoptera > Scarabaeidae > Holotrichia > Holotrichia oblita. Next base: position 20,452 of record JALQSN010000700.1, on the reverse strand, counting down.
TCGTTAACAAGATTTCAGATAATTAATTAATTTTCAATTTTGAACAGAAAATATGTATTTTAAACAAAAAATTTATCAAGTTCCCAGATTCCACCTGTTCCCTCCACAGCAAAACGCTTTGAAAAATTTGTTAAAAATTCAATTTTTTCTTCAAATATTTTTCTGCTGATATCAAAATTCATCTCTGTTCTATACCTGTTATTGTCGGCAGGTCTTTTATTCAAAAGCCAGTCTATTCTATCTTCTATAGTTTCTCTGTGCGGCACAGCGTAAATAAAAGCGCTCCATATCTCAAATGTTCCGAAATGGTCAAGAAAATCCGCATCCTGGTGAATTTGTACATACATTGAAAAACTCTCTTTTTCCGGTCCGCGTATATCATGTTTTTCTATAATTTCACATATATCATCAAGTTCATTTTCAGAACAATGACCCGCTAAGAGATTCCGCGTTAGTTGTGCCCCCAATATATCGTGATTTTCCTTACCGTTGGCAATATCGTGAAACCATGCAGCAACAGTCAATATTTCATCATGACTGCTGTCATCCGGTATAATAAGATTTCTCAGTGTTATTGCAAACTTTGCAGTACGTTCACCGTGGTAGTATTTATTACCGGTTTCCTTCCACTTATGGCTGCTTCTTTCTGCCATTTGCTCTGCTGCCAATTGTTTGATCTGAACAAGATTCATTATATTCTACCCCCTCCGGTTTTGATATTATATTATTATAGCATAATGATTTTGATTGACAACTTTTAAAAAACTTGAAAATATTAAAATTTATTATATAATATAAAGTAGGAGAAAATTAAATATTTACTCATATTTAAATATAAGTGTGATTAAAATTCAAATTTAATTTTATTTTTTTAGTGAAGGATGTGAAATATGTTTAAAAAAGAATCGTTAAGGAAATTGATTTTACTTAATTTATTTATAATACTTCTGAACATTATACTTTTTTCTAATGCGTTCTTGCATATTGATCTTTCCGGCGGCAATGATCTTTTATCTGCCTTCGGGATCACTATGATAGTAATGAGCATTATACTGTTTGGTTATGGGAATTATACAATTTTATTTCCGAAAGAAAAACCGGATATAGTGAGACTTAAAGATAAAGATATCATTACATTGGAAATTTGTACCGAAGCTGTTGCACAATACATAAACTCCAATATAAAGACATTTCATGATGATTTGAATAAAATTTTAAATCAAATCAGAAGATTCGGTAAAAAGAAAATATCAATAAGAGAAATATTGCTTGATAAATTTTCAGATACTGAAATGAGCTTTTCAAAATTCAACAATGTAGTTGAAAGAGTTGAAAACATTATGCTTTTGAATATCAAAAGTTTATTAAACAGATTATATGCTTTTGACGAAGAAGAATTTGAGAATATATTGAAAGACTATCTTCCGAAGTCTAAATTGGGAAATTTAAGTAAAACAGAACTTTCGGAAATTATAAATCAGCATTCACTCGATAAAGTGACGGAATCAAGGTTATCTATATACAATGAATGTGTAATTTATGCGGATAAGGTAATTGAAAACAATGAAGAAATATTGATAAAGCTGGACAGATTATTGATTGAAATTTCAAAATTAAATGATTTCAGTGGAATCGAAGAAATGAATGCCATGAAAGAAATAGATGAAATGATTAATAATACAAAGTGGTATAAGCAAAACTAAAGTATAAAAGAAGAATGGAGGAAATTAAAGCATGAATAATAATACACGTAAAGGAATAATGTTTTTTGGAACTGCAATAGTTGTTTTTGGAATTATTTTCGGAATTATTTCACTGACTAAAAATGTAGGAAGAGATCCAAGTGATATCTCACAGGAAAATGCAGCGGAAATAATGGATAAATTGTATAATAAAATCAAGATAAACACTTTGGATGAAGTCAAGGGGAATGTCGATCTGGATTCGGTCAATCTGGCTGATTCCCTGCCCGATATTTCAAAATATCCGGCACAAGTCGAAAATACAACACAGGAATTTATTGAGATATTTTCATCTACCGAAAAAGCCACAATTGCGGACAGCGGCAATACCGACAAGGACAGATGGCTCGTAGACGCCGCCAATGCTTTTAACTCATCAGGAATCACTGTTGGCGGTAAACCTGTTTCTGTCAGAGTCAGAGGTATAGCCTCCGGCGTAGGTATGGATTATATATCCTCCGGTAAATATGTACCGGATACTTTCTCACCTTCAAATGAGCTATGGGGTGATTCACTGGAGGCGATGGGCGTCAAGATCAGCCTTGTTGAAAAAAAGCTTACAGGCAATGTGGCAGGCATTGTATTGTCAAAACAGAAAAACAGCGAAATAATAGAAAAATACGGTTCTGTAAGTCTTCAGAACATTATTAAGGCAGTAGAGGCAAATGAAATTACAATGGGATATACAAACCCGTTTGCCAGCTCCACCGGAATCAATTTTCTCATTTCAACTTTATATTCGTTCGACAGCAATGATCCGTTCAGCAGTGTATCTGTTGAGGCATTTGAGAATTTTCAGAAAAATATACCGTTTGTATCCTATACGACTTTACAAATGAAAGAAGCGGCAAAATCCGGGGTTCTCGAAGGGTTTGTATTTGAATACCAACAGTTTATGAATTCGCCTGACTTAAAATCCGATTATGTTTTCACACCTTTTGGGGTAAGACATGACAGTCCTGTTTATGAATTGGGTGATTTGTCCGAAACAAAAAAGAAACACTGCGTTTATTTATTGATTTCTGCAAGAATGACGAGTGGCAGAAGAAAGCTTCGGATTATGGATTCAACGGACATGATAATTATGTTTTTGAGATCAATAATGTAAAAGGAAATGAATTGTCCCGGGCGCAAAAATTATGGAAAGAAAAAAAGAGCGGCAACAGAGACATCGTCGCTGTATTTGTCGCGGACATATCCGGCAGTATGGACGGCGAGCGAATCAATAAACTGAGAGAGTCATTAATAACCGGCTCCAAATTTATTAATCAGGATTCTTCGATTGGTCTGGTAACATTTTCAAGCAATGTAAATATAGCACTGCCTATCAGAAAATTTGATCTAAACCAAAGGTCATTATTTACAGGAGCAGTCAATAATATGCGGGTAAACGGACAGACCGCAATGTTTGACGCCATCGTAGTAGCGTCAAAAATGCTGATGGATGCAAAAAATGATAATCCTGACGCAAAATTAATGATGTTTGTTCTGACTGACGGTGAAAATAATCAAGGTAATAATCTGAAAGACACGCGGCAAATGATCGAAGGCCTGTCAATACCGATATATACAATAGGATATAATGCCAATATCAGCGTACTTTCGGAAATATCAGGTATAAATGAAGCGGCGACAATAAATGCTGACAGTGATGATGTGGTTTACAAACTGCAAAACTTATTTAATGCTGAGATGTAAGATAATATAAAAAATGGCTCCGAAAGACCGCAGGTCTTTTTGGAAAAGGAGGAAATAATTAATGGAATTTTCTATGCAAGTAACTGACACGAAAGCATTATCCGAAGTAATAACACAAGAAATTAAAGCAGTCCCGGAAGAAGTTGCTGAATTGAAAAGGCAGGCAGAAAACAATGCTGTAGCCGTAATAAACTGTGATATAGAATCATTAGCGGCTAAAAACACTTTAACCAAATCGATTGAAGAGTTCGGTATGGATACCATGCAGCAATCGTCAAGAAAAAATTCATTATTGAAAGTATCTGTCGGAAAATTATCACAATCCGGCAGCGAAGGCGGTGAAGTTTCTAAAAGTCTTATGGATCTGCAAAGAGAAATTAAAGATTTAGACCCAAGCATTATTGATTTTACAAAGACAGGGTTGATGGGAAAAATATTTAATCCTATCAGAAATTATTTTGCAAGATATGAGAAAGCGGAAAATGTTATTTCTGATATTTTAGATTCTTTAGACAAAGGAAAAGCAATATTAAAGAATGACAATACAACGCTTGCGATTGAGGAACAGACATTAAGAGAATTATCTAAAAAAATAAATAAAGAAATTGAAATGGCTTCTTTGATGGATTCATGTATAGAGGAAAAGCTTGAAGAGGCTCAGCTTCAGGGAATGGATTCCGATAAGATAAAATTTATACAGGAAGAAATTTTATTCCCTCTGCGTCAAAGAGTTATGGATATGCAGCAAATGATTGTAGTAAACCATCAGGGTATAATAGCAATGGAAGTTATACAACGTAATAATAAAGAGCTTATCCGAGGTGTAGACAGAGCCAAGAATGTAACCGTATCCGCACTGAGAACTGCTGTTATGGTTGCAAGCGCCCTGTATAATCAACAAATTGTGCTTAAAAAGATACAGATGCTTAACGAAACCACAAGCAATCTTATATCATCTACATCAAAAATGCTTAAGGAACAAGGCACTGAGATTCAAAAACAATCCATGGAAACAACAATATCAGTGGATGTATTAAAGTCATCATTTAATGACGTTTTATCCGCACTTGAAGAGATAAGTACGTATAAACAAAAAGCCCTTCCGCTTATGCAGAACACCATATTACAGTTCAGAGAACTTGCCGATAAGGGTGAAGTTGAGATATCAAGACTTGAAAGAGGAAGTACTCTGGCTAATTCTTAAGCTGTAAAAAATTATAGCCGGCCTTTAAATATGGTCGGCTTTTGTTTGTAAAGTGTCGAACCATTATCGTTAATTTCTTCCTCTTCATAAATCCGAATCAATACATTATTAAAATCTTCATCAAAAATAATTTCTCCCAAAAGCTTGAATCATAGTAAAAGAGGAAGTTAAATTGAAGTTTAAATCCCATTTAATCGCATTTCCCATCCATAAAAGACTGTATAAAGCCGATAGAACGATTTCCAGAAGCATATATTAACTATGTAAATGTTATTTCTCCAACACCTTCTATAAAATGTATCATATTTTGATCATCTACATATACCTTTATATTATTGATTACATTTTCATCCAATTCAAGTAATTCAATTAAGACTTTATTGTTTGTAATATCTACTCCAGTTGCACGTATTTTTGATACATCTTCCCGCATTTTTTCAATAATCATATCATTTACTTTTTCCAATTGGAGCAAATTATAGCTTACATGATTATATTTTAAACCATAATGTACACTTGTTTCTTTATTTAATTTATTTACCATTTTTTCATCTGTTAGGTTTATATTCAAAACACTGTTATTATCGTAATATAATCCTCCAAATATTTCACTGTCAAATTTATCATTTATTTGTGATATATCATCAAATATAAATATATTTTGACTGCTAATAATAGAGTAAATGCTTAATGCAATACTTACTATCATTATACCCGCTATAGAAAATAATATCACGTTGCTTTTTTTCATAAAACCTCCACTACCAAGAATTTATAGTTTAAAAGATTTAATTTCTGTTCCAAACTCAGAGACGATATTGTCCATTTTGGTAAAAATAGTAAAAGATCCATCAACCCATTTGTTATTTTTATCTAAAGCAGATGAACTCTGAAAATACAGTCAACTATGTAAGAACCTTGTTTATCAGTTCCGCTGTAAACTGAACTTCCGCTATCTCCTTTAATAGCTTTATAATCCGCTTTTACCATATCGTTGAATTCAATACCATCTTTTTTAAATCTTTAATAATATATTAGGGCGTGTCTGAAAAAGATTTTCCATGATTTATTTCAAAAGAATCATAGCACACGCCAAATATACAAATGCTTGAAAACAGCGGCTTAATTTATCATATCTTGTAGCAATATGTCTGAACTGTTTAAGCTTTTGAAAAAAACATTCTACTACATGCCTTTCCTTATAATGCCAGAAATCACAATCCCATGGTTTCGCTGTATTAGATTTCGGCGGTATCTGATAAACAGTTTCTTGTGAAGAAATATAATTTCTTATTTCATTTGTTCCGTATGCTTTATCAGCTAAAATAGTACTATTACCAATATCCAAAGCCGACAATAAATCAACAGCTACGCTACTATCATGTATATTACCACCGGTGAAAAGGAGCTTAACCGGATTCCCTAATGCATCTACCACAGCATGTATCTTAGTGTTTTTTCCGCCACGCGAAAGCCCTATATCTTGGTTGGTCTCTGCGCCATCTGCCCCTTTTTTGCACCTGCTGCATCTTGATGAACCTTGCAACTGGTACTGTCAATACTTAAATCTTGCATGTCGGCATCTATATTTAGAATTTCAAATAATTTCTGAAATACTTCGCTTGCCTCCCATTTTCTAAAACGATCATATACCGTTTTCCATGAGCCGTACCGTTCTGGTAAATCTCGCCAGGGTGCTCCACTTCGTGCAATCCATATAATTCCGTTTAACATTTGTCTGTTTGGTTTTGGCGGTCTTCCTTGGTGCGGTAATTTGTCGCTTGGTAACAGGTCTTTTACACGCTCCCATTCTTCATCTGTAAGTTCGTATCGTCTTCTGATAGTTTTCATTTGTAATTGCTTTATCCTTTATCTTTTACTATAATTTTTATGTCATTATATCTGTTTTAAGCTTTTTTGAAAAGAAAAAATCTTTTTCAGACACACCCTAGCAGAATATTAATTTGTTGTCAAATAGCGGTATAACTGTGGGTGCATATTTTAATCGTGGAAAAGTTTTAATATTATATAATATAAAAGCATAAACTTCCGTAATATTATCGTATATACATAATATATGCTTAAAAGATTCATTCAGCCATCCGTAACAAAAAGTGATATTTATGGCTGCAAGAAAACTAGGGAACACGTTAATTGTTTATATATATACGTACTGTATTTGTTAAAACAAATTTTCTTTCAGCCATAACGATTGGAGAATGATTCAATGGACTGCAAGAAAAACGAATATCAACCATTATATTGGCATATATGCGTATTATATTCAATGCTTAAATGATTCTTTCAGCCATATCGTTTGAAATATGAATAAAAGTTGTAAGTAATCAATATTATTAGGATGTCCCAGATGTCTGCATCCATTGTGCTATTTCCAATAATGTGCTATACTTCCATCTTGTATATAATATTTATCCGGCAGAACTTTGGATAATTTGTATAATCCTGTTATTAGAAAGGTTGTTTTTATGAAGCCGCTTTCACCATTGAAATTTTTTATCGAAAACAAGAAAAAATCAGCCGTGATTTTTGCCATTATGCTGCTTTCCGTAGCTGTGGTGTCTTTTATCACGTCCATGATAGCCAGCATTTTTATCGACGGATTAAATGCCAATTTAAAACCCTTTGAATATTGTTCCATAATCTATAAGACGTCGGAAGATATTTTTATAAAAGATTCCATTTCGGAGGAAGTAAAAGGGTACCCTGAAACCGGGAAAACTATTAGTGTCCTTATCAATAACACTTCTTTTAATTCACTGATGGGTAATTCATCGGTTCCAATTTGTTTTATCGAAAACGAAAATGAATTAAAAGAGGTTTTAGATATCAGCCATATTACGCTTTCCGAAGGACGGCTGCCGCATGGCGACGAATACGAGATTGCATTAAATGAAAAAGTTCTTAAAAATAAAAATCTTTTGATTGGGGATTTTATTGGAGATGACGTACAGGAGGATGAATGGCTCAGCGGGAAATATAAAATCGTGGGTGTTTTACAGGGCGAATCCTTAATAGGCGTCGGAAACAAGAACATCTCTACCGAGACATATAAAAATGCCGGGCTTTCCCTTGATAAACCTATGGCACTTCTTATAATCCCAAAGGAAGGTAAACTTGACGCATTGAATGAACGGCTTGATAAAATTGATAAAAAAGACGCTGCCGTAAACAATTATTCATCCCTGAAAAGGATGTTTGATAACCAGATTTCTTCAATGAACGCTTTGCTTCAAATGATTATCTTCGCTGTTGTTTTTGTTTTATCCATTTCGGTAGGCGCGCTGGTCTACATAATTTATATGGGACGTTCAGATGAGTTCGGAATATTGTATGCGATGGGTTACCGGAAAGGCTTTATCAACAGGCTTATCCTCAAGGAGCTCGTATCGCTGTCAGTTGTCGGATGGGGAATCGGGTATTTATTCTCAATGCTGGTCATTTTCGCCATCAACGCCGCTTTTCTCGACTCCAAGGGACAAACGCTATATTTTTTCACGACGGAAGGACTGATAAATACGCTTTTCATTCCAATCCTGCTGGTTATATGCGCGTCTTTCCCCATCCTTCGCAAGCTCAAGAAATGGGATCCCATCTCAGTTATCGAAAGGAGAGATTAAGCGTATGTTAAGCTGTAAGAATCTTTGTCTGGATTATCCGGACGGCACGGGCACAAAAACAGTATTGGACAATGTGGCGTTTACCGTAAACAAAGGCGAGAACATCATATTACTAGGGCCTTCCGGCAGCGGTAAAAGTTCCCTTATTTACCTGCTTTCAGCCCTCAGGTGCCCGACATCCGGGGATGTAATTTATAATGATATTGTATTATCATCTCAAAGCGACAAAGCTGTCACAGATATAAGAAAGAAACATTTCGGATTTGTTTTTCAGATGCATTTCCTTTTACCGTATTTGAGCGCGTTGGAAAATGTAATGTTGTCCAAAGGAATTTTTACAAAAGAAAATAAACAGCGTGCAATAGAAATTTTAACAAGTCTTGGACTGGGTGAACATGTAAACAAGCGGCTCCACCAGATGTCGGGCGGTGAGCGGCAGCGTGTAGCGATTGCACGGGCCGTTATGAACGAACCGGATATCATATTCGCAGACGAGCCGACTGCTTCCCTTGACCATAAAACAGCGCTTGAGGTGTTAAATCTTTTAAAAAGCTACAAAAAAGATTCTATTCTGGTTATGGCGACACACGATACCTCCATATTGTCCGGAGACGAACGTATTATCAGGCTGGCGGACGGAAAAACCGTAGGCTGACAGTTTTCATTCCTTATTAAGAATATCTATATTTTAAGAAAACCGGGAAATACTAACAATATATTTTCTTATAAGGAGGAAACAAAATGCAAAACGTTTCATTATGGTCGGAAAGCTCCACAGAACTGAATTTTCCGGAACTTGAAGGAACCCACGAAGTCCCCGTGGCAATAATTGGCGGAGGAATGGCCGGTATTTTAACATCCTATCTGCTCACTGAAGCCGGTATACACAATATAGTGCTTGAAGCCGGAAAAACAGGAAAAGGCACAACTTCAAATACTACGGCTAAGATCACTGCCGGCCACAATTTAATATACAACAGTATTGCCTCATCATACGGCGAAGGATTCGCATTAAAATATGCCCGGTCAAATCTTGACGCAATAAAACAATATAAAGATATTATAGACTCCGGAAATATTGACTGTGATTTTAAAGCAGAAGACAATTATGTATACGCAATGACAAATAATGACGCCGATAAACTGGACGACGAATATAAGATATTAAAGAAACTTGGGATTCCGTGCAACATAGAAATGAAGACCAGTCTTCCTTTCCAGGTTCTTTCAGCGTTGAAAATGCCGGATCAGGCTTCATTTCATCCTTTAAATTTCCTCTATTCCATAGCCAAAAATTTAAATATATATGAAAACAGCAGGGTTATTTCAATTGATACGGACAGTAATATACTGCAAACCCCGAAAGGCGCTGTACACGCGCAGAAAATAGCAGTCTGTACACACTACCCGTTTATGAATACACCCGGATACTTTTTTCTTAAAATGTATCAGGAACGTTCATATTTGATGGCAATCCAGAACCCGACAGACATTTCCGGAATGTATATCGACTGCAATGAAAAGGGCCATACTTTCAGAACTTACAGGGATATGCTTCTGATCGGCGGACATAGTCACAGATGCGGTCATAACGAATCGGGAAATATATATCAGAGCCTTGAAAAATACATTCACAATCTTTTTCCCAAATCCAAAATCCTGTACAGATGGTCTGCCCAGGACTGTATCCCTCTTGATGAAATTCCTTATATCGGGTATTTCTCAAAGAAAACTCCTGACATCTTTGTTGCAACAGGCTTTAAAAAATGGGGTATGACCTCATCTATGGTTGCTGCAAATATTATAAAAGACATGATCATGAAAAAGAAAAACGACTATGAGGAGCTTTACTCCCCCAGCCGTTTTGAAATTTTCGCTTCAGCTAAAAATATTCTCGCAAACACAGCCGATACGGCAAAAGGTCTTACTTTTGAGCATATTGCTTCGGACAATCCGAACTGTCCCCATCTTGGCTGCAAACTTACCTCGAATCCGGATGAAGAATCCTGGGACTGTCCCTGCCACGGTTCAAGGTTTGACAAAGAAGGAGAAATCCTCAACAATCCTTCACAGGAAAAGCTTGATGTCAAATCAACTTAATCATATGATATCATTACTTTCAGTATCATTATTTTGCAAGTTTCTCAGGTTCCGGATACTCGTCACCAAATGTATCTACTGTCATTTTCTCTATTACCGGAGCCTGAGTCTTGTCCGCAAGCGTTCCATTGTTATCGGAAACCGGAACTTTTGCCATTTCATCTATTACATCCATGCCTTCAAGTACTTTCCCAAATGCAGCGTATTTCCCGTCTAATGATGTGCTGGCGGCATGCATAATAAAAAATTGTGATCCGGCGCTGTCAGCCGCAGTTGACCTTGCCATAGACAATATTCCTCTTTCATGCTTTAAATCATTATACAGGAATCTGTTTCCTAAAAATTCACCCTTTATACTGTAACCCTGGCTTCTCCGCTGCCGGTTCCGTCAGGATCTCCGCCCTGTACCATAAAACCGCTTATTATCCTGTGAAATATCACTCCATCATAAAAATTTTTATTAATTAATGAAATAAAATTATAGACAGACTGCGGTGCTTTTTCAGGGTATAATTCCATAGTCACGGTTCCGTAGTCTTTGACTACCATTGTAACAACAGGATTCTTTCCTGATTTATTATAACTTTTTGCTTCTTCAACAGCAGCTTTTCCTTCATCCTCAGACCAATCCGTGGTACTTCCGTCTCTTGGAACACACCCTGTCGGAAAACAGAATAAAATTCCGATTACCAAAACTAATACAATACATTCAAAAATTTTCCTCATAAAAATAAATGATCCTCCTAGACATCTTTCTTTCCTGTCGAAGCCGTGATCGCGAGCACTGACCCTGCTCCGGATTTATATAATATTTTAGCACACTCAATTGTTGTAGCGCCTGTTGTCAGAATATCATCTGCTAAAATAATATTTTTATCAAGTATTTGTTCAACGTTTCCAGGCTCATATACACCCGCGACACTCTTTTGCCTTGCCGCAAGATCAAGCGTACTCTGACTCACTACGTTATCATTCTTAATAATAACGCCGTTTAAAAGCGGAACACCCGATCTCTTCGAAAAACTTCCGGCGATCAGTTCAGCCTGATTATATCCCCTCATTTTAATTTTATCCGGTGTTGCCGGTACAGGAACTACATAATCGAAACTTTTAAAATCAATATCAAACAAAGGACTTTCATTCAATACCTCATACATTTTCCCGCCCAGAAACTCCGCAACCTGGGGCTTGTCCCCGTATTTCATGGAAACAACGGCTTTTTTAACCATTCCTGTATAACGGAGAGCGCAATAAACACTCAGCATTTTATCGCCATATACAGGAAGATCTTCAATTGCGCAAACATGTTTCATTACCGGCAGTTCCGCACCGCATTTTACACATAGGAATCCGTCCCCGGAACACGGATTTTCACCGCATAATGCACACTTTTTTGGAAAAACAACATCAAGTACGTTCATAATCTACCTCCTAGTCCTGTATATCTTTTCGCTTCAGCTGTATTGGAAATCATATCACAAAGACACTTTTTGCTTCCAACCAGCACAACCAACTGTTTTGCCCGTGTAATTGCCGTATATATAAGATTTCGTGTAAGCAGCATCCGTAATTCGGGACATATCGGGATCACTACTGCGGGAAATTCGCTTCCCTGGCTTTTATGTATAGTAACGGCAAATGCATGCTCTATTTCATCAATCTGATTAAAATCATATCTTGCTACTCTGTCATCATCATACTCCACATCCATATACCTGAGTTCATTGTTCAGATGTACGATTGTTCCTGTATCACCGTTAAATAGTCCCTCACCTTCTTCATTGGCATTATATGACTTTTCCCACCTCAGTCCGTAGTTGTTCTTTATCTGCATTACCTTGTCGCCTTCACGAAAAACGACTTTCGCAGTTTGCTTCTCACTTTCAGCTTTGAAGCCGGATTCAACCGTTCCTGAAGTTTGATATTCAAGCTTTCCACTCCGCAAATTCCTCTTCTTGTAGGTGTAAGTACCTGAATATCAGAAAATGAGTTGAGTCCGTATTTTACAGGTAATCTGTCTGAACACAGATCCACAACAATATCAACCACCCTGGAAGGGTTATCTTCGGCTATCATGAAGAAATCTCCGTTTTTCCCGTTTACCGCAGGCATCAGTCCGGTGTTTATCTTATGCGCGTTAGTTATTATAAGGCTTTCAGCCGCTTGTCTGTAAATTTCTGTGAGCTTTACCGTACTTATTTTCCCGCTCCCGATTATATCTTTTAAAATATTCCCGGCTCCTACAGATGGAAGCTGGTCAACATCACCGCAGAGTATAAGTCTCGAACCGCTCTTCATAGCATCCAGCAGGCTGAAAGTTATATTTATATCCAGCATTGACGCCTCATCAATTATTATTACATCCGCATCCAGCGGATTCCCCGCATTCCTTCCGAAGTTGGACTCGTCCTCATCCGGTGAATACATAAGTTCCAAAAGCCGGTGTACCGTGGAAGCTTCATATCCTGTCGCTTCTGTAATTCTCTTTGCCGCCCGCCCTGTGGGTGCCGCAATTACGACTTCGTATCCCTCTTCCTGAAAAATATTAATTATACATTTAATTATCGTTGTTTTGCCTGTTCCCATTCCTCCGGTTATTACCGTCACACTGTTTGCCAGCGCCGCACTTATCGCGCTTATCTGGTTTGGTGCAAGTATTACGCCTTCTTTCTTCTGAAAATGATCAATACGCTTATCAAAATCAGTAATTATGGATCCTACCTGGGTATCGGCTAAATTAATCAATTTATTTGCTATTGCAGTTTCATATCTATATAGATATGATAAATATACATCGGTATCATTGTCAACCCTTATTGAACCGTTTACAGCTAATTTCATCAAAGCTTCGGGAAAATTGCCGGAACTAATATCAAGCAGTTGCTCCATCTCGTCAAACAGCTTATCTTTTGGAAGATATACATGTCCGTTCTGTGTTGACAATGATAAAACATATAAAGCGGCAGCTCTGATCCGCCCCTGACCTTCTTTCCCTACACCCATTTTACGGGCCATGGCGTCAACTGTCCTGAAACCTACACCTTTTATTTCCTCGGCCATTCTGTATGGATCTTTCTCTATAATATTTATAGAATTCGAACCATAAGTTTTATATATTTTTGACGCTATAGCATTTCCGACATCAAGTTGTTTAAGATACAGCATAACTTGTCCGTAAGCAAAATTCTCCTTGTATGCGGCACATATTTTTTCAGCCTTATCAAAATTAATTCCTTTTATCTCCGCCAGCTCACCGGGAGCTTCCGTAAGTACCCTCAGTGTTTCATTCCCGAATCTGTCCACTATCCTCTGGGCAGTTACTGGGCCTATCCCTTCAAATATTCCGGAGGATAAATATTTTATCAGAGCAATGCCGTCTACCGGGGTTATGTATTCATATTCAACAACACTGAACTGTTCCCCATAATCGGCATGCTCTGTAAAACTTCCTTTAAGCCTCAGACTTTCACCTTCATTCAGATTCGGAAATTTGCCTACCACAACCAGTAGTTCATCATTATGATTAAACTCCATAACGGTATAACCAGTCAATTCATTGGCATATTTAATATATTCAACTGATCCTTCTATAGTTTCATACGTGTTGCTCAAAACAGTTCCCTCACTACGGCTCGTGTGTTAACATATTTTATCACATATAAAAATATTTGTCACTTTGAATCTTCAGATACAGTACCCGGAGTAAAATGTGCCGTATATAAAACCATAGATACCATTACAATAATAAGGAAAAAAGCCAAAGCTATAATTATTGCATCCGCAATTAACTTAGCTGCCAGATACATCACATAAAACAACACCTTTATTGATATAGTTGCCCAATAACAATATATGCAAATAATATGAATCCGGTTAATTATTTTATAAGATATCCACCAGTTCTTTGAAACTCTTTATACTTCTGACATCATCCTTTATCTGCCCGAAGCCGTATTCCGCAAAAATAAAAGGAATGCCGGCTTCTTTTGCTGCGTCGCAGTCTCCCTGGGTATCACCTATATAAACAGTATTTCTGAAACCGTTACGTTCCAGTACACTGAGAATATTCCGGCTTTTTGATTTTCCTGTCTTTCCTATACATTCATGATCTGAAAAATACTTATCCAGACTGTGATACTCAAGAAAAGCTTCTATATAACCTGCCTGACAATTACTGACAATATAAAGTTTATACTTTTTAATAAGCTGCCGCAATGTTTCCTCAAGGTTTTCAAAAAGCTTTCCGCCATGTTTTCTTATGTATTCGTGTTCGGCTATTTTGCATTCAGCTATCAGATCATTTCTTTGTTTTTCATCAAGATAAGGAAAAAGCCTCATCATAATTTCATTTAAAGGAAGTCCCATTACCCCTTTTAATTCATCCGGACCGGGTATCTTTTTTATTTCTTTTTTTCCGGACATACATATTTGCCATGCACCGGCAATAGCTTCCGTGCCATCCCATAAGGTACCGTCTAGGTCAAACCCAATACTATCAAACATATGTTACTTTTACACCCTCCCTACTATACTTCTTTCAACATTTTAGTGCTTTCCCTTATACTCAGCCCGGTGGGAATTATAATATTCTTTTCCTCTGACTGCTCTTTTTGCTCTATAATGTCTATCAATAAATTTGCGGCATTATGAGCCATTGCATTTTTCAGAGAACCCACTGAGGTAAGCTCTACCGGAAAGGGGAAATTATCCTGAATATTATCGAAACCTATAACAGAACAGTCATCAGGTATCTTCTTCCCCATTTTCTTTAATATGCAAATTACTTTACATGCGAGCATATCACTGAAGGCAATAACTGCGGTATATTCCGGAGCCGTAGTCAGTATTTTGGAGATCTGCTCATCTTCATTTGAAAGTTTAACGGAAATATTGTATACCATTGAATCATCCTGCTCAATGTTAAATTCTGATAAAGCTTTCAGATAACCTTCATAGCGTTCCTTTGAACTGGAAATGTAACTATCCCCGTCCAGAAAAAGAATTTTGCTGTGTCCAAGATTAAGCAAATGTGATGCAGCCAGATATCCGCTGTTTTTATCATCGCAAATTACATAATTTGAAGATATACCGGAAAAATATCTTCCTATCAGAGTAAATGGTATTTCCGTATGTTTCAGGTATTCTATATTTTCTGTGTTCTGCTGTGACGGACAAAGTATTATACCGTCAACATTTTTACTCAATGCCGAAATAATGGCCTTTCTTTCATTCATTAAATCTTCATCTGTGTTTAAAATAAAAAAAGTATATCCTGCCTTCTTAACATATGTTTCAATTTCTTTTATAATAATCGAAAAATGCGGATTGAAATATCTCAAAAATTACAGCAATTGTTTTGCTGTAGCCCGATCTCATAGAACTTGCCGCGGCATTACCGATATAACCCATCTCTTTTGCAACTTTTTTAATATAAACCGTTGTTTCTTTTGATATATCATTTTTTCCTTTTAATGCGTGCGAAACTGTATTTATGGAATATCCAGTCCGTTCAGCGATATCACGTAATATTACAGCCATTATTTCTCCGTTCTGCCCTACTTACGGCTCTTTTCTCCTTATACAAATAAATTTATCAAAAAAATACTTTTTAAACTTAAATAAAAGTAGGTAAACGGCTTCTAAAACCATCCACCTACTAATTATGTAAATATATCTTATTAAAATATAGCTTTTATTGCATCAACTTTATCAAGTCTTTCCCATGTAAAATCTTCGTCATTTCTTCCGAAATGGCCGTAATTTACTGTTTTCCTGTAAATAGGTCTGCGCAGATCCAACATTTTTATAATACCGTCAGGGGTAAGATCAAACAGTTTATCCACTATAGAGACTATTATATCTTCACTTACTTTACCTGTACCGAATGTGTCAACACGTACGGATATAGGTTTTGCAACACCTATTGCATATGAAAGCTGTATTTCACACTTATCTGCCAACCCGGCCGCGACAATATTCTTCGCAACATATCTCGCCGCATAGGAGGCTGACCTGTCAACCTTTGTAGGATCCTTTCCTGAAAATGCTCCGCCGCCATGTCTTGAAAATCCGCCGTAAGTATCAACTATAATTTTTCTTCCTGTAACTCCGGAATCGCCGCAAAATTTCCACAACAAATCTTCCTGTAGGATTAACAAAAATCTTTGTCTCACTGTCCATGAGAGATGCAGGAATAACAGTTTTAATAACTTTTTCAATTACATCATTCCGAATTGTTTCAAGTGAGGCATCTTCCGAATGCTGAGTGGAAATTACAACCGTATCTATCCTTACAGGTTTATCTCCGTCATATTCAACTGTCACCTGTGACTTACCGTCAGGCCTTAAATATTTTAACACACCATTCTTTCTTATTTCGGTAAGTTTAGCTGTAAGCTTATGAGCAAGATATATTGACATAGGCATATAATCCTCTGTTTCATTACACGCAAAACCAAACATCATACCCTGGTCTCCGGCACCTGTAACATGTTCTGCCAAACCCTCTTCTTTAGCCTCATACGCTTTTGAGACTCCCATTGAAATATCCGGGGACTGCTCGTCTATAGCAGTAAGCACAGCACAGGTATTTCCGTCAAAAGAGCTGGTCGGACCGCAATAACCAATATCTTTTACAACATTCCTTACTATACTAGGTATATCGGCATATCCGTTTGTTGTTATTTCACCCATAACCAATACCATACCGGTGGTAGCCGCACATTCACAAGCGACCCTTGAATATGGATCCTGTGCCAGCAGCGCATCCAGTACAGCATCTGCCACCTGATCACATAGTTTGTCCGGATGTCCTTCCGTTACAGATTCCGATGTAAATAGTTTTCTCATAATATATTGCCCCCTTTCTCGTCGGAATACCCTTCGCTCATCGCTTACTCGTCGAAATACCTTCCGCTAACCGCTTCCGTCTGTCGACGAAAGCTCATTGCTACAGGATTTCTCCTCTTCCCCCAAAAGACCTTTGGTCTTTCGTGACCCCTTTATAGGCGTAAGCTCACCGCTGCGGGATTCCTCCTCTTCCCAAAAAGTCTTTGACTTTTCGGGATCCCTTTCTTAATCTACTTATAAATTGCCAATTTCATTATTACTTTCTATTACTTTTATATTAGTGTCCAACTTCATTATTGCTATCAGATACATCATTATCAGCGTTCTTTTTATCCGGATTCTTTTTATCTGAAGGTGCGTCCTGATTGGTATCAGCGCTTACAAACTCTTCTGTCCATGTTCCTTCAATAATAGCTCCAAATTCATCCCCTTCGATTCTCTCCTTCAGGATAAGAACTTCAGAAACTTTATTAAGCATATCCATATGTTCCTGCAGCAACTGTTTGCACTCTTCATAACATGAATCAATAAGAACCTTAACTTCCCTGTCAATTTCAGATTTCAGCTCTTCACTGTATGATTTTGTATGACCGTATTCAAGTCCGACAAAAACTTCGTTGTTATCGTCACCCAAAATAACATTACCTATCTTATCGCTCATACCCAAGCGGGTAACCATATTCCGTGCAATTTTATTTGCATGTACCAGATCGTTTGTAGCGCCTGTTGAACAATCTCCAAATACCAGTTCCTCAGCCGTTTTTCCGGCGAGGGCAACGATAATGGATTCTTTGAGCTGAGATCTCGTATTGTATGACATATCCTCATCCGGGCGGTATGAAGTATACCCGCCTGCACTTCCGGCAGGTATAATAGATACCCTGTCAACTTTATGCACAGTTGATTTGTATCTTACTGCCAGAGCATGACCGGCTTCATGATATGCAGTAAGCTTTATCTTTGTCGGTAATAACTTTGCTTTTCTTTTTCATATTCATAATTACTTTAAAAGTTGCTTCTTTGACATCTTCCATATTAATTGATTTCTTATTCCTTCTTGCCGCTATCAATGCCGCCTCATTCAGCAGGTTTTCCAGATCAGCCCCTGAAAAACCGGGTGTGGTTTTGGCAATTTCATCAAGTGAAACAGAATCGTTCAGAGGTTTATTTCTTGCATGAACCTTCAAAATAGCTTCTTCTTTTTTAACATCGGGTAAATTGACATATACCTGCCTGTCAAAACGTCCGGGTCTTAAAAGCGCGGGATCAAGTATATCTTTTCTATTGGTCGCCGCAATTATTATTACACTGTCATTCATCTGGAAACCGTCCATTTCAACAAGCAGCTGATTCAGGGTCTGCTCCCTTTCATCATGTCCGCCTCCAAGTCCAGCTCCCCTGTGACGTCCCACAGCATCAATTTCATCTATGAATACAATACACGGCGCGTTCTTCTTAGCCTGTGAAAAAAGATCTCTTACTCTTGAAGCACCGACACCGACATACATTTCAACAAAATCAGAACCGCTGATTGTAAAGAAAGGAACTCCCGCTTCTCCTGCAACCGCACGGGCAAGCAGTGTTTTACCTGTTCCCGGAGGGCCTACAAGTAATACGCCTTTAGGTATTCTCGCACCCAATGTGGAATATTTCCCCGGATCTTTCAGGAAGCTTACAAGTTCTTCCAACTCCTGCTTTTCTTCAGCAGCACCGGCAACCTCATTGAATGTAATTTTTTTCTTATTATCCGTAGCGAGACGGGCTCTGCTCTTTCCAAAGCTCATAGCCTTGTTGTTTCCGCTGTTTGCCTGATTCATCATAAAATACCATACAAAAATTACACCTATTATCAACAGTATGAAAGGAATCATCTGCAATAAGTAGTAACCTAAAGCCGATGTAGTTGCAATATCATATTTAATTCTGTCATCCAATTTAATATCGGCTTTTTTCTCGGCATCTGAAAATTTGACCAGAAGGTTTTCAATGACTTCCACCGAATCATAATTCAATTTATACTCATGCCCTTCTTCCAGATCGGCAAAATCTTTTCTAAGCTTTACAGTAGCTACTCCTTCTTTGAGAGTCATTGATTCTATAGGACAATCACCTACATTATTTTCATCAAGCATTGCAACCAGTTTGCTGAATGTAAGTTTCGATTCTGTATTAGACTGTGTAATCAAAGATAAAAGCAAAATAGCTGACAGAAAAATCACTATATAAACCGTAATATTCTTATATCCCTTCATATCCCATCTCCTTATGCTAGTTAGCACTGAATCAAAATCAGTGCGATTTTTATATTATACCACAAATTAACAAAAAATAATTATTTTTTCTTATAAAAATCAGGTTTTAGTACACCTACCTCAGGTAAATTCCTGTATTTACTGTTATAATCAAGTCCATATCCCACAATAAATTCATCAGGTACTGTAATACCTGTATAATCAGCAGTCAGCTCAACCTTTCTTCTGGAAGGCTTGTCAAAAGCTGTTACAATCTTAACACTTTTGGCTCCGCGTCCTTCCATCAGATCCCGTATATAGGTAAGTGTCAGACCTGTATCAATAATATCTTCCACAATCAAAACATCTTTTTCATTAATATCAACATCAATATCTTTATTGATTTTAACTATACCTGTTGATCTGGTAGATGCACCATAACTTGATACAGACATAAAATCTATTTTAATAATAAGATCTATTTCTCTTATCAAATCGGCCATAAAAATAAAGCCGCCTTTCAGAATCCCGACTACAACAAGTTCTTTACCCTGATAATCTCCGGTGATCTTTCTCCCCAGCCTCCTGACCATTTCCTTTATTTCATCTTCTGTGACAAGAATTCTTTCAATGTCTGTTTTCATTACTTAAATCACCCCCAATATTATATTAGACATCAAATATATATAAAGTATTAATTATCTTTTAACATTTTTATTTCAACATATAAAAATCGTTTTGTTGAATCATCGGGTAAATAATTATTTCCAAGACGTATACCTGCAATCCATATGATTTCATTTTCCTTTGCAAGCAAAATCTTTTTATCACGTTCACCAAGCGGTATTTTGTTATCGATAAAGTAATTTTTAAGTTTCCTGGTACCGCTTCCTTTGTAAGGTTTAAAGAAATCTCCTTCCCTCCTGTTTCTTATAACAGCATTGCCATTTATTTTATCATAATCAAACACCTGTTTTAAAGAAGAATTTT
>JALQSN010000699.1:0-26010 GCA_023690525.1 Holotrichia oblita | reverse complement strand
TAGGGATTGTTCCGTACATACACAGTGGCGAAGCGATTCCGATTGCGCTTGCCGGAATTACGCCTAACGCCCCTAATTTTCGCTTTTGCAACGCTTCAAACAACTGATGTATTTTCTGTTTGCCGAATACTGAAATAACCGAACCTAAAACAATACCCAGCAGCCAATACCGAAATATCTGTTCAAACTGAACCGTGAAATAATACCACAGATAAACCCATTCCCGTTGGAGTACCTCAATCATCTATACTCACCAGATTATATTCCAGTCTGCCAAGACCGATTTCTGCCGCGTAGTCAAGGGTATGCGTGCCGTTTTGGGCGTTGATACGATTCATAAGGGATTTGCCATCCGGGTCAGCCTCTACCAAATCAATGCAGGCTCTGTCAAGCGCAACCGGGTCGAACGATGCTAAAATGCCGACGTCATGCATATCCGGCTCGGCCGGATTGCCATTGCAGTCGCAGTCAATAGATAAGCGGTTCATCACGTTGATGTATATAATCCGTTCCCCGTTTCCAAGATAATCGTAAACTGATTTACTCGCCTCTGCCATAGACTCCAGAAACGAGTCTTGATCTCCTCCCCAAGGACTGGTCATGCTCTTCCCTGCGGAATGTATCCAACACTTTCCCTCGCTGGAACCCGTACCGATGGATGTATTCTTAATCGCACCGCCGAATCCCGCCATAGCGTGTCCCTTGAAGTGGGAAAGAACAAGATAGGAATCATAATCGGCAAAGCTTGCGCCGACAAAATTTTCTGTCAATTGCTTTCCACCTGTCACCAGTATGCTCATAGAGCCGTTGGCATCCTGAATATCTACATCGGCAATATCGGTAAAACCATGATCTTTGGCGACTTGCAGATGCATAGCTGTACTGGCGCGTGAACCACCGTAAGCAGTATTGCACTCAACGATAGTACCCTCAACCGATTGTACTAAATCTTTAATCAGTTCAGGTTTGAGATAGTTGCTGTTCGGCGGCTCTCCGGTTGAAAGTTTCACCGCCACTTTGCCGGTAGGCGTCCACCCCAAAGCCTCGTAGATAGCCATCAACCCCTCTGGGCTAATGTCAGTCGTCATGTATACCGTTGATACTGCTGATTGTTCGTTGTCGTTTGGAGTTTGTATGCCGCCGTCAGAGTTTGTGTCGGGAACGGTCGGCGAGTCAGAAGAACCATCTGTTTGTCCGCTGGGTACGGCGTCGCTGTCGCCGGAAGGAGTTCCGTTGCATCCGGATAGTAAGGTGACTGCTAACAATGTAGTGAGTATAAGGGTTAAATATCGTTTCATAAAAAAATCTCCTCTTTTTATTTGGTAAAATAAGAATAAAATATAATTGTGAGAAATTTGTGAGAAAACTGTGAGAAAAAAATGAGACTTTTAGAAATTTATTGCGGTGTGAAATTAAAAATAACGTGCATTCATATAAAAATGTATTTATGAAGTCATTGTAAATTTTTTGATTTTTCAGAAAAACACTTGACTTGGAGTGAACTCTAAGTGATACAATATTAATTGAAAATAATAACCATAAGGAGTAATACTATTATGAAATATCATGAACTCGGACGCACGGGAATGAAAGTCAGCGAAATCGGGCTTGGGTGCGAGGGATTCAACGGACGCGACGAAGCCTTTACAAATCAAATGTTCCGAATTGCTATTGATGCGGGCGTGAACTGCATGGATTTATACAGTCCAAATCCCGATATGCACAGCCGCATAGGTAAGGTTCTGCGAGGAAAAAGAGAACAGTTCATCATACAGGGACATCTGTGTTCGGTCTGGCAGAACGGGCAATATAAATGTACCCGGAACATTGATGAAGTTAAAATAGGGTTTGATACTATGCTCAAAAATCTCGGCACGGATTATATCGACGTCGGTATGATTCACTACGTTGACTCTGTAGACACATGGCGTGAGATTGCTAACGGCGAAGTAATGAGTTACGCGCTTGAACTGAAAGGCACCGGCAAAATCCGTCATATCGGTTTGAGCAGTCACAATCCTGTAGCGGCTTTGGAAGCTGTGGAAAGCGGTCTGATTGAAGTATTGATGTTCAGCGTTAATCCATGCTATGACTTACAGCCCGGCGACGAAGATATAGAAAAACTGTGGGCAGATAAAAGTTACGAAAAACCGCTTTTAAACATGGACGCAGACAGAGAAAAGTTGTATGAAATTTGTCAGCGGCTCGGCGTTGGCATTACCGTAATGAAAGCGTTCGGCGGCGGCGATTTGTTAAGTGATGACTCGCCCGCCGGAAAAGCGTGACCGTAAACCAATGTATCCATTACGCGCTTACCCGTCCGGCTGTTGCGACTGTATTGTCCGGCGTAAAGTCTATAGAGGAATTGAAATTAAGCCTCGCTTATGAAACCGCGCCGGACAGTGAAAAGATTATGCTTCCGCTTTTGCTTCTTTCCCTAAAATAAGCTGGCAGGGGCATTGTATGTACTGTGGTCATTGCGCGCCGTGTCAGAATGGCATTGATGTGGCAGCGGTAACGAAATTTTTGAACCTTGCCAAAGCACAAGGCGAAGTGCCTGAAACGGTACGTGAACATTACGCAGCTTTACCGCATATGGCAGGAGAATGTACGGAGTGCGGAGCGTGCGAGAAACGCTGTCCGTTCGCCGTGCCGATACGTGAAAATATGAAACTGGCAAGCCAAACTTTTGGTAAATAAAATTAAATGGAGGAAACATTATGCAATACACAAAACTCGGAAATTCAGATATTCAAGTGTCACGCCTTTGCGTAGGCTGCATGAGCTTCGGCGACCCGGCAAGCAATATGCACGCGTGGACTCTCGACCCAGTAGAAAGCGAAACGCTTGTTAAACGCGCCCTTGATTTGGGAATCAACTTCTTCGACACAGCAAACGTCTATTCCGGCGGAACAAGCGAGGAATACCTCGGACGCGCAATCAAAAACAATGTAGCACGCGACAAGGTTGTAGTGGCGACAAAAGTATATTTTAACGAAGGCAACCTATCGAAGAACGCAATCCTGCACGAAATCGACGGTTCGCTCACTCGATTGGGCACGGACTATGTTGACCTTTATATCATTCATCGCTTTGATAAAAATACTCCGATAGAAGAAACTATGGAAGCGCTTGACAGTCTTGTAAAAGCGGGCAAAGTACGCGCACTCGGAACTTCCGCAATGTATGGTTATCAGTTTTACAATATGCAGCTCGCCGCCGAAAGGAATGGCTGGACACAGTTTGTTTCAATGCAGAACCACTATAATCTGCTTTACCGCGAAGATGAGAGAGAGCTTATTCCAATATGCAAGCAGCAGAATGTATCGCTTACTCCGTACAGTCCACTTGCCGCAGGCAGGCTCTCCCGCGTTGAATGGAATGCTGACACGAAACGCAGTCAAACTGACAAAACGGCTGTTTCAAAATACGACAGCACGCAGGAAACCGATTACGGTATCGTGCTTCGCGTAAATGAACTTGCGGAAAAGCATGGGACGACAATGACGCAGATTGCTCTCGCGTGGCAACTCGCTAAGGGTGTAACATCTCCGATTATCGGCGCAACCAAAGCAAAATATTTTGATGATGCTACGGGTTGTTTCAATGTAAACCTTAGCGAATCTGATATCGCATTCATTGAGGAATTGTATGTTCCTCATAAAATTGTCGGCGCGCTGTAATAATTGATTGAGGAAAATGTTATGACAATAGCAGAAATAGGTAAAAAGTATGATTTAACGTCCGATACGCTCCGGTATTATGAGCGTATCGGCCTAATCCCAAAAGTCGGACGTACTGCGGGGGGCATTCGTGACTATACCGACGAGGACTGCCGCTGGATTGAATTTATAAAGTGTATGAGAAGCGCCGGTCTGCCGGTTGAAACTTTAATCGAATATGTCATGCTGTTTCAACAGGGAGATAATACAATAGAAGCCCGTAAAATTATTTTAATTGAGCAACGCAACTTATTGGCGGCGCGGATTGAAGAAATGCAAAATACACTTCACCGTCTGAACGGGAAAATTGAAAGATATGAGAACGTGGTCATTCCAATAGAAAATGAATTAAAAAAATCAACATAATATACGCCAAGAATGTTATCCGCTTACGATATTCCCCTTCATAATTTTTCAAGTCCTTTGAAAGACGCTCCGCTGTTTTCGGCGGAGCGTTTACTATTATCATTCGGACGCTGTCAATAAGATAATTTAGTTTTTGAAATTTGTGAGTTTACTATTCGGGCGCAGTGGGTTATAAACTCTTCCGGCGTGTGAACCTTGTTTTTTCTCGAAACAGTCAAAGCCGCCGAATTGGGATTTGCATAAGCGGTTTCGATTGTAAGTTGCATCTCATGCAGGACGATTTTAGTTTTAGTCCCTACGAGGACAGGAACGAAACCTTCAATGACATGGCGAAGCTCCCTCCCTCTGACTATCAGCTTGTCAAAGGATTCGTTGAGAACCTCAAGAATCAAGGCGTTAGAAAATAACTTTTAATCCGAATGAACCATAGTTTCGGTTTATTAACCCGAAGTTGCATAGTTACCAAACAAGCGGTAAAATGGGCTAAAAACCTACGTTGCGTAAATCCCGAACGAGTTGTTTATGATATAATAAAAACCAGCCAAAAAGGGAAAAAATCACAGTTGAAAAACCAGCCACTGAAAAAAAGGAATCTGTTGGTGATATACAACAAAGCACGTGCGAAAAAGGTGCGGAATACACAAACGGAGGAAAAGAAAGGCTGATAGAAATATTGGAAAAAAGCGACATCATAAACCAGAAGCGACGCGGGAAATGAACGCGTGAAGTAGCGCGTATAACGGGATTAAATCGGGAAACGGTAGCAAAATACTGGAATGAATATCAACGTTTGGAGCGAGAAATGCCAGAGAGCGGAGCAAACGAGTGAAGCTATGTCAATAAGTTGGACAGGAAAAAGAGGAGAAAGGCTTAAGAAATGATAAAAAGACTTTCAAAATCGACGGGGGATTTGAAATCAATGGAACTGTGAATGCGGTTACGATTGTAGAAACCCTCGATGAAATCGAAAAGCTGTAATTTAGCAGAGTCGAAGTCGATGTAAGAGTTAAGATAGACTTCTTCTTTTTTGAGAATGGAGTTGAACGACTCCATAGGAGCATTATCGAAAGGACAGCGTTTGGCACTATATGACAGGCGCATATTCAGACGGTTAGCGGTCTGGACAAAGCTATCAGACGTATATTGCGAACCTTGATCGCTGTGTAGAATAACTCCTTTTGGGAAACCTTGATTACGGTAAGCATTCATAAGCGCGGCGACAGCGAGTTCGGCAGTCATAGTTTTTGAATAGCTATACCCGACAACCTTACGGGTACACACATCCAGCACAGCGGCGAGATAAGTCCAACCATTTCATAGAGATAAATTGCTCCGCAATTTTTCTCTTGAGTACGAATGTATGTAATATCGGTCAGCCAAATCTGATTAGGCTTCTCAGCGTCGAACTGACGCTTGAGCAGATTTGGACGAACAACGTTGTCTTGGTTACGGCTATGATTGCGGTATTTGTGCCATATTATCGACATTATCCCCAACTGTCGCATCAACCGCAATACACGGTTTTGACTGATATGAACATCATATTTTTCAAGAGCGTGTTTGATTTTAATGCACCCGTACCGTTCACGAACGAAGTTCGTGTGTTACTCTGCTCGTAGATTTCTGTGATTTTGATCTTGATTGCCTGATTTTCAATGCTCCGCTTTGATGGTTTACGGCTGATCGACGCGTAATAGCTGCTTCTCGGAACCTTCAATAATCGGCATAGAAGTTTCACAGACAGACGTTTTATCAGCCGTACCTTCTCGTTCATTCCTTTGTGAAGATACCTATCGTTTTTTTTAAGATCATGTTTTCTTCTTCAAGCTGGGCTAACCGTTTCTGCATTGCCCTAATCTCGATCATTGTCATACTCTCCGTTTCGCTTATCTGCACCACTGAATACCTCTCGAACAAAGTTCGAGCAAGTTTACCCACTTGTAGAAGATTGACGATGACATCCCATACTCTTTCAGAATCTCGCTGCTCGCCTTCCCTGAACGGTACAAATTTACTATGCTTTGTTTAAATTCTTCTGTATATCCTGTTTTTTGCATCTGTGGACACCCCTTTTTCATTATATCATTTTCTCCAAATCCGTGTCCACATAATTAGTATAACACCAGCATTCACCGACTGTTTTGCCATTACTAATGTACCTGAAGATACTGTAGTTTCGTTTTCAGTAACGATATACCCTATTTTTGACAGCTGGTTATAGTACGCCTCTATATCCTCCAACGGCGTATCGCTCTTGTACCCGTATCTGCTTTCGTCCGCGCCGCCGACTGAGTTGCTGTGCTCAACGCCGTTCAGCGTTCGTTTGCCTACCGTTTCAGTTATCGCCGGAATGTAATCTTTGCCCTTTGAATACTCTTTCGTATTTGCCGCCAACAGGTACATAGCGGCGAATACCACCGCTATGAGTAGGATAACGGTAAAAAATATTATTAATCCGATTTTGCTTTTTTTCAAAATACTCACTCCTCTTTATATAATTATTTAGCCATGAGCAAAACTTAAACCTGCGGTAGAATGGGGATAAACGCTCATGGCAGAAAAGTTCATCACCACAAAAGAATTGATACCACAGGATTTTACATCTTTATATCGCGCATGTACTCACCTCTTTCAGTCATATCAATATATATTAAAATCGCCACGAAGTAATCAACGCTCAATTAATACCGCCGCTGTCGTCCATAACCGTGTTGCTGATGATATTATTTTTATTGTATGACCGCATAAAAAAGTGTTGTTAAAATATATAATAATTACCTTTCGGCGTAAAACGCCATAAAAAAGTACGCTGTTATTTTCACAACAGCGTACAAAAATAAAATTAATACGAGATATTTTTTGTACTTGCCGAAACTCCTCGTAAAACTCCGGCGAATATTTGGGAGGCTCTTACACAATTAAATTGGTACATAATAGAAAATTCACAAAGAGGGCTTTAACTTTTCTGAAATGTCGTGTATAATATAACACAGTAGAATTACTTTCTACGCCATTTCAATTATTGGTGTAAAATGTCACAAATTTATTTTCGGAGATACAAAATTAAATGAATTATGAATTAACCGAAACACAAAGAAACAAAATTGTCAAAAATTGGGGAAATGATTTTTGTTTAAAAATATTACAAAATATTGAAATATATTCGGGAAAATGGAAGTTATCTGATTTTACTTTTATTGAGCATTACTCTGCCAACGCTATATTTTTCTGTAGGTCTGAAATATACGGCGATTGCGTTTTGAAAATAGGTGTCAAGGGGCAGGATTTTAAAGCGGAGTATCAAGTTCTGCGGGAATATAACGGCTGGCGTTATGTAAAAGTTTATGAAAGTGATATAGATATAGAAGCAGGTAAGAAAGCTATGCTTCTCGAACGTGTTATACCCGCGCAAACGTTAGCGCATGAGCAATCTTTTGAAAAAAGAATGGCTGTATTTTCAGAGCTTTTTAACGGACTTCATATCGAACCCCAAAATCCTGAAATATATGAAACTTATGAAAAGTGGATTTGCGATGCTGTGCGGGACTGCGAAAAATCGCAGAAAGATTTAAGAGGAGTGCTCGAATATATACAGAGAGCGAAAGATATTTTTTATGAAATATGCAAAGACTATAACAAAAAAATGTTGTTGCATATAGATATATACGGCAAAAATATCGTGGGTGGGAACGGAAAATATAAGATAATCGACCCGAAAGGAGTAATCGGCGACCCTATATTTGATACTGGACAGTTTCTCTTTAACGAGTGCTGCGAAGATAGCATAGAACCTGAGAGAGCAGCAATAATATTCCCTTATCTTGAAAAAAACCTAAACATACCACAGAAGATTTTGAGGCAATGTTTTTATATAGAAACTGTACGGTGGATATGCGATTTCGCGCCAATGTACGGCGCGAACGATTTTGATATTGAACGCATAAAATTTGCAGAGGATGTTATGAACGTATAGAACAAGCATTTTGTTCGCACTATCTGTTACGTAGGTAAAAGCGCAGAAAATTTATATTTGTGAAAGGGGAGCAAAAATGGGTGATAAAAGCAATCGCAAATCCGAAATTAAAAAAGGGCTTTTAAAAGTCATATTTATGACTCTTGGCGCAGGAATAGTAGATGTTATTGCATGGGTTGTGACGGGCAAAGCGTTCCGTTTTACATTTATCGGCATAGGAATTGGAGCGGCATTGGCTTTTCTTACGAGTATAAACAAAAGAAAATGAGACATTTTATATGTCAATGAATTGTTTTTATAATACTGCAAAATATGGGCGCACAATATGCGTCCATATTCTAAAAACGTTAAAATTTTATTTGAGAAAAATTTAATTGTCTTTAGTATCTTATATTTTACACATGAGAGGAGAAAAGTCATGTATAATATTCATAGGCTGACTATTAAGAAACTATACTCCATACAGAACCGATTGATTGGTTAGTGGCGTTTGTATGGAGATTAAATATAGGGAACTTTGTTCTTTAAGCCATTAACAACCTAACGGCTCTGTATTTTTAATTATAAATTTACAATATTTTAAAATTAAAAAGGAGTCAGTAATTATGATGACAGAAAAAAGTATAAATTACTTTGACAATATAATAATGCCGTTTATTCGCAAGCATCACGCCGATATTTTAGACGAAATAAGTTTTAGCATTCACGGGTCTGTCGGGTTAGGTATAGACGACGAATTTTCTGATGTGGAAGCGATTATTTCTCTGCCTGATGAAATCTGGAAAAAGAACGGTATGTTACAGATAAATCTCGATAAATGTCTGCTTGAAACAAACCTGTGGAAACAGGGAGGCTCAATAATCTGCGTACACCCGTTGTCGTGGACGCTTAAAGGGCAGGGAGATAAAATCATTGCCGGCGAAGTTGATGTTCCGTGGTCGGAAGTGGAATTTGAAACATTGTTTTGCATACAGAACGACCCTGTCTGGTATGACCCGCAAGACAGATTAGGTAAGCTCCAAAGAATGACTGCGCCAGATAAAATGCCGGAGATTCTATGGAAAAAAGCATTGCTTGGGAAATTAAATAATTTCGTGGGCGGCGGTATTCAGGAAGTACAAAGATGCGTTGACCGTAAGCATTATTTAGACGCATATATACCGTTCGGAGACGCTGTAAAAGCGTTGCTTGAAACAGGCTTTATGATATGCCGCCAATACTATCCGTACCGCAAGCATTTAAGCTGGGCTTTCGGAAGATTACCGTCGCCGATATCAGATTTGGTACCGCAATTTGATTTATTGTCCGCTGCTACGAATTGGCAGGAACGGTTAAGTATAATGGAAACAATATATAATTTTTACAAAGATTATATTATATCTAAGTCGCTTTTACCAGAATTTGATTTTGCTCGCGATGATTTATTTGACTTGCCCTTGCACGACAATGAATTTCGAAATGCCGGAAATATTATAGACAATCCGAATTGGCGGGCTGAACAGGCTGAGCTTATGGAAAAAACGCTTCAAGCAGGATTTGAGCCTGAAGCAGCCCGTTGGGTTGGCTGGTGGGAAATGGTATAGATTATGAGCAGATCATTTCTGTTAGAAAAGTGAAAATTGCCGCTATTTCGTAATAATCGTAATTTTCAGGAATGAAAATACAATAGGGCGGGACGTAAAAAGTCCCGCCCTGCTGTATTGGGTATATACCTGATGCAAATGTATACGGACATAAGCTTTTATCTCGTTTGACAGATAAAATTCGTCCTGCTATTCAATATAATACAAAATATTCATGTGTTTTTCGGCTTCATCCGGGTCATCCTTTTTCGTTGTTATCCAATTTTTCAATTAAAAACTACATAACAACGGAGCAGACTTTAAAATCTGCTCCGTTGATTTTTAGAAGTTGCTTAAACTTTAGCGGCATTGAAAAAAATGCCTATAATACGGGGTCAGGCAACCTTTCCAAATATTCAAACTCAATTATCCCCCTGCACTTTTCATTGTCGCTACCGCGCAGATTTTTTACCCTGCATTTCGTCGGCGGCAGAAGAACCTCGCCTTTCTCGTACCAGTCCTGTGAATACTCATCATAGTCGTCAAGCTTCAAAACAAATCCGTTTTCCGGCACGGTTATTTCATATCTGTAAAAATCTTTACTGCTTGCTTGGTCTGGGAACGAATTTATCAAAGAAAGTTGATAGTTTCCAAAATATTGTTCGCCTTCGTTCTCCCTACACGGGGTAATAAAGGTATCTGAAATATTTTTAAACTCTACTATATCATTAACGTCATAACGAGGCAAATTGGAATGCTTCAGGATGTCTACATAAAATATAATTTGATAAAGCAGCATTTCATTCTTTGCCGGTTTCATTGCGCTGAGAATATTTGAAATGTCAATCTTGGCGATTTTAATGATATTAGCTTTTGCTTCATCGTCTAAATTTTCGTATGATCGATTTTTATATCTCACAATCTCTTTCTCGTCGAGCGTCCGTTCGCCATTTTCAAATTCTCTAAGCATACCTTTTGAATTATTATTCGCCCTTTCGGCAGCCTCCCATAGATGATTCATCTTACCGCAAAGTAAGTTATTAATGATTGAATCATCGCTTCTTAACCAGAAATAAATTGTTTCATCAAGACTAATCGTTCGATATTGCATATTGTTGTTTCCTCCTGTTATTGTTAAATCAGGGCTAAAGATAAGACGACGGAAAAATTGAAGCTCAATATTAGGATTTCTTGCGTCAGACGGCGTTATCCCATGAAAACTTTTGAACGCCGAAGTAAAATAGTCTGCCGAATTATACCCGTACTTTACGGCAATATCTATGACTTTCGCGTCTGTGTTTTGTATATCAAACGCCGCTTGCGTAAGCCTCCTTTTTCTCACGTATTCAGATAATGTCATATCAGTTATCATCGTGAAAATCCTCTGGAACATACCTTTCGTGTTTGCGGACAGTACGGCGATTTTATCGTCTTCTATTTCGCCGTCTAAATTATCTTCGATATAATCCAATACCGAGTTCATTCTTTTCACAAAATTCATCTTTACTCCCTCCCTTCATGCAATATCATAACATAAATAAATTTATATAACCCTTAAATTTTTGTGCAAAATATTAAGGGTTATATATAGAATATACAGGTTTCCTGCGTAATCTCTACGCAACAGATAGGGCGAAAAAATGCTTATTATAGACAGCTTTGTAAACGATTAGGTTGTTTTATAATAAGCGTATTCATTATGGTTTTGTACGCCATCCACCAATTAGTGCTGAGTGCTTCCTCGAGAGGATATTTCTTAAATTCTCGCCCTTTATAATTAGTCGGCCAGCCGTAATAATTGAAACCCCATATTCCTTCGCTATTCATTATATTGAGCAGATTTTCAACTATTGCGTTCTTGTGGTAATCTTGTAACACCGCAGGAAAATTGTTTACGTAAGCTTTTATACCGTCTAATACAGCGGGGTCTAACCAATCTATTTTGGGTTCGGAAAGATTTTGAGCCATAATAAGATTTATTTTATCGGCATACGCTTCCGTGTCAAAAATATTATCCCCGGTTTCAATACAGCATTGATAAAGTCTTATGTGCTCCATCAAATCATATTCGAAACAATTCGTGCTTTCCATAAAATTAGCCGCCGCATTTTTCACATAAAATATTGCTTTTTCATACAACGGATTTCCTTTTTTTGCGTGTCTTACAGCGAAAGCCGCCACGGTTGCCGGAGGAGAATATTCTGTTTCCCGCCAATGCCACCACGCCGCATGGGGATAATCGTTGGTGCTTTCAAGTTCCGAAGCCCATTTACCATCCATAAAGCCGGAAACTCCTTCCAAATAGCGTAAAATACCTTGCACTAATGGGTGTTGACTATACTCCGTAAGCAAAAGATTTTCATAAAAGGTGCTTAACCACACCGAATGAAGGGTAAAATAAAAGCAAAGGAAATTTTACCGAAAGTTGATGAGGAAATGATAGAAAAAGTAATAAAAATGATAGAAATAAAATTTTGTAAAACACTCGTGAAACGAATAATATGCGTAATACTGCTGTCGTTTGAGGTTGACAAAAAAATAATAGTTGAGAAATTGAGCATATCAGAGAGAAGTATAAAAAAGTATGTTAATATGCTCGAAAGCGGATTAATCAACGAGTTGGTAACAATAAAAGGGAACTCACGGAAAAGCGAACTTGAAGATTACAAAGATGAGATACTTTCGGAACTTGAAGCGGTAGAATATAAAACGTTAAGGCAGATAAAAGCAATGATAGAGTCGAAAACAGGAGTAATTCGTTCGAGATACAGGATCAGCGTATTTCTAAAAAAAACGAATATCGTCCAATCAAAGTAGGATTTATCCCATCGAAAGCCAATCCGTCTGAACAGCGTAATTTCTATGAAAATATACTGAAACCGTTGATGGACAGCGCAAAATCTGAGAAAGTACAGTTATTTTTCGTTGATGCTTCTCATTTTGTGATGGGCGGTTTCGTGGGCGTTATTTGGTCGAAAGTCCGCAGATTCGTGAAAACCGCTTCCGGCAGGAGCAGGTATAACGTACTCGGTGCGTTGAACTTCGTCACAAAGAAAGTGGAAACTATAACAAATGATTCATACATACGCTCTGATTCCGTAATTGAGCTTATCGACAAACTTGAAGCTATGTCAATAATTCTATAGGAATCCCCATAAAAATCATACTTGACAACGCGGCTTATCAACGCTGTAATTTAGTTAAAGAGTATGCCCGTAACGCAGGGGTTGAACTTAGAAGTTGTATTCAAGCAGAGCAAAGAGGGAATAATAGCCTCATAAAAACATCAAAAGGGGCTAAAAAACATGAAAGTCATAGAATATATACCAACAAACTACCCAAGCGACTTAACGAACGCAGAATGGGAAATGATAGCGGAATATTTTCCGCAAGGACAACACAGCGAACATCACAAACGCTCTTTAATAGAGGCAGTATTGTACTTGAAAGACAATGGTTGTAAATGGCGGGCTATTCCGCATGAATATCCACCGTGGTCAACAGTACACAGTTTCTATTTTCGTGCGAGAGTAAGCGGATTGTGGGAGCTCGTGCTTGATGTATTGGTTAAAAAAAACGGGTCAAAGAAGGACGAAATGAAACACCAAGCTATGGTATAATCGACAGTCAGAGTGTGAAAACAATATACGCAAGCCAAGAGCGCGGAATAGACGGTGGTAAACTCGTAAAAGGGCGAAAACGCCATATAGTCGTTGATATACTGGGCAATCTGCTTTCGATTGTTGTTCACGCTGCTAACATTCACGACACCAAAAGCGGCATAAATCCTGCAAAGATTGCATTTGAGAAATACCCGACGATAAAAAAATTCTGCGGTGATGATGGTTATCGCAAATCTTTTGAGGAAGACGTGAAGTCTGAACTTGAATTAGGCGTTGATATTTCTGAAAAAATTCAACCGGGCTGGGCTGTTATTGCCAAACGATGGATTGTTGAGCGTACTTTTGCTTGGTGGGGGTACTCCCGTCGGCTTTCTAAAGATTACGAAATAACCACTCATTCTGCTGAAACTATGTGCAAAATTTCTCATATCCACACACTTTTACGCTCATTGGCTAAGGCTTGAATACAACTTCTTATATTTTTGCCGACTTATTCGCCGAACTTAAATCTGATTGAACGTATTTGGAAATTTGTCAAATCTGAGGTTCTGAACGCTGCTTATCACGGAACTTTTGACGATTTCAAAAATGCTATTGATTGTTGTATTTCTCAAACCGACAATGCGTTGAGATCACAAATGCATATGCTCATATCCGAGAAAGTTCAGCTTTTTGATGTTTTTCAGAATTTTTATTTAGTTCCCTTTGCCGCTTGACGGAAAATCTTTTAGTTACGCAGTATAACCCTTGATAATCCACAACTCAGATTTGAAAATTTTTTCAAAAAGGTATTGCGGGAAGCAGCCATTGACTATGACAGACAGATATATTATCGGAGCAAAAAACAAAATCTTTTCTCTGAACTGCCTGAACATATCATTGATAACATATACACAACAGATGTATATTTTGTATCAGAACATATTTTCAATGTGTTAGACGAAAACATCTTTGTGGAAAACGATCAGCTTGCTGAAGCTCTCAGAAACTTGCCGCAAAAGGAACGCGATATCATCCTGCTTAAATATTATCTTGAAATGTCCGATAGTGCGATTGGTAAAAAATTGAAAATGATGCGACGAACAGTTCAATATACACGCGTAACAATAATTGAAGAATTAAAAAAGAAAATGGGAGAAAAAGAAAATGAAAAAAACAAAAAAGATACATAAATCAAAAAAAACACATCAAGTTCCTGAGTTGCCAATAAAAATAATTGTAGCGGCTTCTCAAGGGGACGTCATAGCTGTCGAAAAAGTTCTCAAACATTTTGAGGGGTTTATAACGGTATTATCGGCAAGAACTTTTTATGACGAATACGGCAACGCTCATATGTTTGTCGATGAGGACAAACGCCGCCATTTAGAAATCAAGCTCATAACGAATCTTTTGAAATATACCGTAGCTCCAGGACAGAATCCAATTCACTCTGTTAAAAATAATGGCTGATGATTAGCGTTTAAAACAGATGATTTAGCGAATTACAACAAACAAGTGAACTTTGAAAACAAAATATTACAATATTCAGGTACAAAGCTCTGTGCGGCTCAAAAAAGGGCAAGCGGCATAAAGAACGGCGCAACGACTCCGGCAAATCCGGACGAGCGGAAAAAGTTAAAACTTTCACGTAATCTTTAGACCCGGCTGTGGCAAGTCGGGCGCGATGACACGCACAAGAGTAACAAACCAAATTTGTATAACAAATTTGGTTTTTGATACTTTCTCACGACTCCACACTGGTTTGATGGGGAGTCCCTGCGTCATTACTTCGACAAAAGTTTTACTGCGGGGCTATGATACGTGAATGAAATGTGAAACATTTCATTAGTGAAATGCTGTGCGTTTTATTATGCTGACACGTAGCCTGAATATTCCCTTGATATAGCTTTGCTGTATCTTTCTGCCAGGGACGCATGGCAAATTTGGCAGTAAATAATTAAAACTACTCTACCTACAAATATATTAAAAAAGATTAAAAGGTAGGTATTTTGTTTCTACAATACCTACCTATAATATCTTTTTTATGGTATATCAATACAAACAAAAAATGGAAATAAACCGCGAATTTATTAGCAGATAACTTTTCGACAAGTTGAATCTGAGAATAATCGCAACAAAAGTTAATATTTTTTAAGAATTCTGTGTAATCAAAACTATTTGTTCCGTAAGGAAAATTCGGAAATCCAATACAAATCGGACGCGCTTATAAAATACCAAAGCTTTATATAATCAATAAGTTTTTTTTCGATTATAAATAAGTTTTTATACACAAAAGGGTCTATTTATGGTATAATAGTTTCAAGGTAATTGTAGCATAAGTAAGATTTCCAAATTGTTTTTTGAAAGGATAATTGCTTATGACTGCAACAGTGCAAATAAAAAAAGAGCGACCAAATTATTATATCTTAGTTCGTTATCAAGATGCAACGTCAGGAAAAGAGCGTCAAAAGTGGATAACGACAGATATTCCTGTAAAGGGAAATAACAAAAGAAAGGCAGAAGAAAGACTAAAAGAATTGTTAACCGGGTATGAGGAAACTAAAATAGATTTAAGCAAAGATGTGTTATTTGCGGATTTTATGCAAACGTGGCTTGAAAATCTAAAATATTCTATAGCTCCGACGACTTATGACGGCTACAATCTGATTTTGAAGAAACATATTATACCGTTTTTTGCGCCAAAAAAGATTAAGGTTAGAGATTTAACTCCGGCACACATACAACAATATATCAATTTTACTTTGGAAAACATATCGCCTAACACAATTATCAAGCATCTGCGAAACATTTCAAAATGTCTTGACAGTGCCGTCCGTCAAAACATCATCGCGTTTAACCCTTCTAAACGGATTGATATGCCTAAAAAAAACAAATACACAGGAGCTAAACATTACAACGAAAGGCAGATTGAGCAGTTACTTAATATCTCAAAAGGCGACCCGCTTGAAATTGTGATTTTACTTACTGTATTTTACGGACTTCGCAGAAGTGAAGTGTTAGGCTTAAAGTGGGATGCGATTGATTTTCAAAATAATACAATAGCAATTAAGCATACCGTAGTACAGGGGCATAAAAAGGAGTTCCGTATAGACTCAACCAAAAATGACAGCAGCAACTCTGTTGTACCGCTTGCATTAATAATTTCGGAGAGTTTGAAGCTATGGAAATCTCAACAGCTTCAGGATAAACTATTACAACCAAACGATTATATTGATGAAGGGTATGTGTGTACGCAAATTAACGGAAATCTTATTAAGCCTCATTATGTCAGCGAACATTTCAAGTGGTTATTGGCTAAACATAATATGCCGCATGTTAGATTTCATGACTTAAGACATTCATCAGCTTGTTATTTGAAATATTTGGGGTTCGATTTAAAAGATATTCAAATATGGCTTCGGCACAAAGATATTCAAATCACGATGAATATTTACGTTAATCTTGAAATGGAATCAAAGACTGAAATAGCGAAAAAGCTGAACGATAAATTCTTTAAATTTAATAATTGAAGATTATCGTGGACAAAATCGTGGACATTCGATAAAAACGGCAAAAAGATAGAACCGTCACTTCCGCAAAAGTGCGATTCTACCTTGCCTTTAGATGGCTGGGATAGTTGGACTCGAACCAACGAATGCAGGAGTCAAAGGCAGAAAGTTCATAGATTATTTATATTTAT
Organism: Holotrichia oblita; assembly: GCA_023690525.1. NCBI lineage: Eukaryota > Metazoa > Arthropoda > Insecta > Coleoptera > Scarabaeidae > Holotrichia > Holotrichia oblita. The sequence goes on along the minus strand of JALQSN010000699.1, from coordinate 9,085 downwards.
TTAATCTTGTTAAATCCCTTTTTATCCCTGTAAAATCTCGATTTCAAGCCAACTTTGAGCCATGCAGTCTAATTGTCATGGAAAACCGTAAAATCTTTTTTGGGAGGTTTTGCGGAAATCGGGTAGAAAAAACAAATATTTTGGAAGTCCATAAACTGATATTTAAAAGCGTTAGGATTCATCATCTCAACGCTTTTGTTATTTCCGTTATTTTGAAAATAAATTTAAATAAATATCTTGTCATTGTAAACTTTTGACGCGTTGTATATTAAATCGTTATAACAGGTCTTTCGAGTTTGCCGTTAAATATTTTTCATATTGACATTTTTTATAATTTGATGTACTTATGAATCCCGCCAATGAAAAAGACTTTTCGTATTTTATTTATTGACGAAATGTTGATTTTTAAAGAAATTTATGTTATTATGTTACAATGTGATTGAAATTTTCTAACTTAATAATTAAAAGTACGCCAAAGGGAATATTATAATGGAAAAATTAACAGAAGAAGATGTAAAAAATAGGTTTATAACTCCTGCTCTTGAATCGTCAGGTTGGAAAAAAAGCCAGATGTGGATGGAAAGATATTTTACTGACGGTAAAGTTATTATTAAAGGAAAGACAGCAAAACGTGGGACGCGCAAAAAAGCAGATTATATATTAAATCATCATAATAATTTCCCCATAGCAATAATAGAAGCTAAAAAAAATGATTTTGCTATTGATGACGGAATACAGCAGGCGATTGACTATGCTAAAATATTAGACATTCCTTTCGCATATTCAAGTAATGGCAACGGTTTTTTAGAACATGATATGCTTACAGGGAAAGAAACTTTTATTGCAATAGATAACTTCCCTGCACAAGAAGAATTATGGGATAGATATATTGCTTTTAAAAATATCAACGATTCTACTCAGGCAATCATTCAACAGCCTTACTTTTTTTCAGAGAATAGTAAAGTTCCGAGATATTATCAAAGAGTCGCTATAAACAGAACTGTCGAAGCTGTCGCAAACAATCAAAAAAGGATTATGCTTGTTATGGCGACAGGAACGGGAAAAACATTGACGGCATTTCAAATCATACATAGATTATATAGCGCGAATAAAGTAAAAAAAGTATTATATTTGGCTGACAGAAATATTCTAATAGACCAAACGATAAATAATGATTTCGCTCCTTTTGTAAATAAAAAAATATTGACAAAAATTTCAAACAAGACTTTGGATAGTGCGTTTGATATTTTCATGTCACTTTATCATCAGTTAAGCGGTGAAGATGATTTAGAAGCATTTTTACAATTTAAACCTGATTTTTTCGATATAATCATTGTAGATGAATGTCATAGAGGAAGTGCAAAGGACAACAGCAGGTGGCGCAAGATATTAGATTATTTTAAAGAAGCTGTTCATATCGGAATGACCGCAACCCCAAAGGACGAGGGAGATGTTCATAATAGCGATTATTTCGGAGAAGCGTTATATACATATTCGTTAAAAGAGGGCATTGATGACGGATTTTTAGCTCCGTATAGAGTGCTTAGAATTGGTATAGACAAAGATTTAGAAGGCTATGAACCAGAATACGGAAAAACAGACATATACGGACAAGAAATTGAACAAAGGGTATATACTTCAAAGGATTTTGACCGTAAAATTATAATTGATGACCGCACAAGTGCCGTTGCGAAACGCATAACAGAATATTTAAAGCAAACTAACCGATATAATAAAACTATCGTTTTTTGCGTTGATGAAGACCATGCAGGGCGAATGCGTCATGCTCTTGTAAATGAAAACAGTGATTTATGTGCAATAGATGACCGTTATGTTATGAGAATAACAGGCAACGATGATTTAGGCAAAAAACAACTCGAAAATTTTATTGATAATAATTCACAATATCCTACTATCGTAACGACTGCTGAATTACTCTCTACGGGCGTTGATTGCAAAATGTGCAAAGTAATTGTGCTTGATAGTATTATTAATTCAATGACAAAGTTTAAACAAATTATAGGCAGAGGGTCAAGGTTGGTATGGGAAAGAGATAAACGCTACTTTACAATCCTTGATTTTAGAAAAGCGACTACAAAATTTAGTGACCCTGCGTTTGACGGTCCGGCTTCTTCTGTTTATGATGTTGAGGATGATAAACCGCTTCCTGATGAAACAGATGATAATATTGGCGATACAGATAATGACGATGACGAAGAACCAATAAGGAAATATCGGGTTAATGATGTTGACGTAAAAATAATAAGCGAAGTTGAGCTTTTGTATAGTGAGAGCGGTAAACTAATCATAAATCACAAAGACGAATTTAAAAAGATAATTATTGAAAAATATTCCACGCAAGCAGAATTTCAAAATGCTTGGATAAATGGCGATAAATTTGAGATAAATAATTACTTTGAAGAACGCGGAATTGACTTTTCTAAATTTTTTGAAACCATAGGGAAAGATGTAGATTTATTCGACATCATACTTATGATTGCTTACGATAAAGACGCAAAACTAAAAATAGAGAGGGCAGAAAGTGTTAAAGATGATAAACATTATATTTCGCTAAACGATAATATAAAAGCTGTCATTAACGAACTTTTATCTATTTATATAAGTACAGATATTTTCGCGATTGAACGCAAGGACGTGTTAAAACTTCCAAATTTTAATAAGTTTGGCGGGATAACAAAAGTTGTAAAATTGTTCGGAGGAAAAGATAAATATAACGAAATAATGAATACAATCATTAAAATGATATATAAATAGGAGAAATATATATGTCGATGGAAACTCTAATAAAAAGGCTTGAAAATATCATGCGTGGCGATGACCTTTCAGGCAAAGTGCAATATTTAAAGCAAATTGTTTGGATGATATTTTTAAAAATATATGACGCAAAAGAGGAAGAATGGGATATTATGGGCGATTACACATCTATAATTCCCGATAATCTAAAATGGCGAAATTGGGCGGTGGACGAAAAAGACGGAAAAGCTCTTACTGCTGATTCGCTCATTGATTTTGTAAATAATAATTTATTCAGAACATTAAAGGATTTGTCTATTGACGAAAACACGCCGAAAAAGCATAGAATCGTAAAATATATATTTGAAGATGCCGCCAATTATATGAAGAACGGCGTTAAGTTAAGGCAGATGATTAATGCCCTTAATGAAATAGACTTTACAGACTATACGGATTCGCACGAATTCGGGGATATGTATGAAAGTATGCTCAAAGACTTACAGGATAGTAAACGCGACGGCGGCGAATTTTACACCCCCAGAGCATTAACGGATTTTATAATTGAAATGCTTGCTCCTACACTCGGTCAGTCAATCGGAGATTTTGCTTGTGGTACAGGAGGATTTTTAATTAGCGCGTTGAAATATCTAAAAAGTAAATATGCAGAAACAAATAATCCCGAAGACATAAAAATTATTAATAAAAGTCTTATAGGCATTGAAAAAAAATCGTTCCCCTACTCGTTAGCATTGACAAACCTTATACTGCATGATGTTGACGAGCCAAACATTAGTTATGATAACGCTTTAAAAAACAATGTCAGAGAGTTTTCTGATTATGAACTTGTAGATTGTATTGCTATGAATCCTCCATACGGCGGTACAGAAGATGAGATAATCAAGACGAATTTTCCAATTGAATTTAGAAGCGGTGAAACTGCTGATTTATTCGTTGGATTAATTATTTATAAACTCAACTTAAACGGTAAAGTAGGAGTTGTTCTGCCGGATGGTTTCCTTTTTGGTGATGACAACGCAAAGACAAATCTTAAAAGCCGAATATTAAGCGAATTTGATTTACATACTGTTATCAGACTTCCCAAAAGCGTATTTGCGCCATATACATCTATTACGACAAATATTTTATTCTTTAATAAAAATGGCACAGGTACAGAAAAAACATGGTTTTATAGAATGGATTTGCCTGAAAATTACAAAGCATTTAGCAAAACAAAACCAATTCAAAGTCTACATTTCAACTGTGTTCGTGATTGGTGGGGTAATCGTCAAGAAATCGTTGATGATGAGGATAATTATAAATCTAAATGTTATACAAAACAAGAATTAATTGACTTAAATTATGACTTTGATTTATGCGGATTTCCCAATAAAATCGAAGAAATATTAGAGCCGGAAGTCCTTATCAACGAATATTTAGAGAAAAAACAAAGTCTTAACGAAAGCATTGAAAGCATACTTGCACAAATAAAAAAGGTTTTGGGGGAATAGGCATGAAAGCGGAAACTTTAAGAAGTTGTATTCAAGCCTTAGCCAATGAGCGTAAAAGTGTGTGGATATGAGAAATTTTGCACATAGTTTCAGCAGAATGAGTGGTTATTTCGTAATCTTTAGAAAGCCGACGGGAGTACCCCCACCAAGCAAAAGTACGCTCAACAATCCATCGTTTGGCAATAACAGCCCAGCCCGGTTGAATTTTTTCAGAAATATCAACGCCTAATTCAAGTTCAGACTTCACGTCTTCCTCAAAAGATTTGCGATAACCATCATCACCGCAGAATTTTTTTATCGTCGGGTATTTCTCAAATGCAATCTTTGCGGGATTTATGCCGCTTTTGGTGTCGTGAATGTTAGCAGCGTGAACAACAATCGAAAGCAGATTGCCCAGTATATCAACGACTATATGGCGTTTTCGCCCTTTTACGAGTTTACCACCGTCTATTCCGCGCTCTTGGCTTGCGTATATTGTTTTCACACTCTGACTGTCGATTATACCATAGCTTGGTGTTTCATTTCGTCCTTCTTTGACCCGTTTTTTTTAACCAATACATCAAGCACGAGCTCCCACAATCCGCTTACTCTCGCACGAAAATAGAAACTGTGTACTGTTGACCACGGTGGATATTCATGCGGAATAGCCCGCCATTTACAACCATTGTCTTTCAAGTACAATACTGCCTCTATTAAAGAGCGTTTGTGATGTTCGCTGTGTTGTCCTTGCGGAAAATATTCCGCTATCATTTCCCATTCTGCGTTCGTTAAGTCGCTTGGGTAGTTTGTTGGTATATATTCTATGACTTTCATGTTTTTTAGCCCCTTTTGATGTTTTTATGAGGCTATTATTCCCTCTTTGCTCTGCTTGAATACAACTTCTAAGAAAATCCATATTGCAGTATGCTATTCAAGGAAAACTTGTTCCTCAAGATCCAAATGATGAACCTGCACATATATTACTCAAAAAAATAAAAGCGGAGAAGCAAGAACTTGTTAAACAAGGCAAATTAAAAGAAGAAAAACCATTACCGCCTATAACAGTAGTTGAAATCCCATTTGAAATTCCTGATAGTTGGATATGGACAAGATTAAATGAGGCTTTTCTAATTATTTTAGGACAATCTCCAGAAGGAAATAGCGTTACCACAAATTCAAAAGGAACGGAATTTCATCAAGGGAAAGTTTATTTTGGCAAAAAATTAATAAATAAATCAAATGAAACAACAATTAAGCCATCAAAAATTGCTCCTGCTAATAGTGTTTTATTGTGTGTTCGAGCCCCTGTGGGTAAAGTGAATATTACGAATCGTGAATTATGTATAGGTCGTGGGTTATGTTCAATTTCTCCATTAGCTAATATTTCAATAGATTTCATTTATTATATTTTAAAGACTTATGAAGAAGTTTTTATTAGACAAGCAACAGGTACGACTTTTATTTCTATAACAGGTGAAGTAGTTAAAAATCAATTGTTTCCCCTCCCTCCCCTTGCCGAACAACAACGCATAGTCGCCCGTATAGAAGAATTAATGGCATTGGTTGACGAATATGAGAAAAAAGAAATGGAATTAGCTACACTGGAAAAAGAATTTCCCGAAAAGCTAAAAAAATCTATCCTACAATATGCCGTACAAGGTAAATTGACAAAACAAATAGAAACAGACGAGCCTGCAAATATTTTGCTCAAAAAAATAAAAGCGGAAAAACAAGAACTTGTCAAACAAGGTAAGCTAAAAAAAGAAAAGTCTTTGCTTCCGATTACAGAAGATGAAATACCGTTTGATGTGCCAAATACTTGGGAATGGGTAAGATTGGGTGAAGTGGGAATAACAAATATTGGATTGACTTATAAGCCTTCCGATATTGTTACAAATAGTAGCGGAATAATTGTATTAAGGTCGAGTAATATACAAAACGAAAAAATATGTTATGCAGACTTAATCAGAGTGTCTATGGAAATACCCGAAAATAAAAAATGTATTCGTGGCGATTTGCTTATATGCGCAAGAAATGGTAGTAAAAAATTAGTTGGAAAATCCGCAATTATATATGAAGATGGAATGTCATTTGGAGCTTTCATGGCAATTTTCCGTAGTCAATGCAATCAATATATACACAAATATATGAATACTCCATTTTTTAGGACACTATTGGGTGATTCAAACACTACAACAATAAACCAAATTACGCAGGATATGCTTAATAATTTTATATTTTCTCTGCCCCCACTTGCAGAGCAACAACGCATAGTTGCTCGTATAGAGGAATTATTTACGCTCGTAGAAATGTTATCAAGTACTAAAAAGGTTAAAATCGCAGAGGTTAAAGCTATGCCAATCTACAATAATGAAAATGATACTTTAAATATTCCTCAAAAAGACCTTTTGATATAGCTTCATTACAGTTGGCGGCTCGTCAGGAAGATGACGTTGACGAAGAAACTATCGATGATGTAAAAAAGCAGGTACAAGAATACTATGCAAAGAAAAACTAAACCATTTTGGCAAATTGAAATGACCGCAGAGAATATGCTTAATCATTGCGGTTGTTTTGATTGTCCGTATAAATACATTGACTTTATGATTGAAAGCTGTGGGATTGATATAATTCCTCTTGATATAAAAAATGAAAATTTGTTAGGCATTTTCGGCAAAGATAAGAATAATGTTAAGTTTATCGGGTTTAATAAAAATTTAATCCCTGCGCGGATTCTATTTACAAAAGCCCATGAGTTAGGACATTTTGTATTGGAGCATGAATTAAGCGGAGAATTATTGACTGATTCCGTTTTTGAAACGAAAAATCCACAAGAAACTGAGGCGAACGCATTCGCCGCCGCTTTACTCATGCCCAAAGCTAATGTTATAAAAGTAATAAAAAGTTCTTTAAATAAATTGTCAATAAAAATAGAAAGTCAGTTTGAATACGACAATTTAACTGTATATCAAAAAAATGTTATTATTGACGATATGAAAGATTTTTTTCATACTTCAAAACAATCAATAGAATTTAGGATAAAAAATACGAAAAACACATGAAAGAAAAGATGCCGTAAAATTGCAAAGAATTTTTAACAACGCACCTCAAATAAATAGATAAAGGGCGAAAACAAAATTATGTTCTCGCCCTTTATTTCATCTATTACGCTCGGTAATTCGTAGGTTTCTCATTGAACACCGTTGTTTTATGAAACGGTTATAATTATAATAATGATTTAAAAATTTATATCTTGAAAAAATTCATCAAAACTAACAGAATAAATACGTTGTAAACGTATCAAATCACTAACATAAATATTACGCTTCCCCTGCTCAATTTTATTATAAGTAGTACGAGATAGATTACTTCCCATAATCTGTAATTGAGCAATAAGCGATGTTTGAGTAAAATTCCTTGTTTTTCGTAATCGGCGCAGATTATAACCTAATGAAATATCCTGTAAAAGCTTTTCCAAAATGTAGCCTCCAAATTTGTGCACAAATAGGCAATATTTAGTGTTGACTATATCAAAAAAATATTATATAATGGAGCACAGATAGGCACACACATAGAAAAGAGGTGAAAAAATATGCTGGATTACGAAAAACTATATCATAAAACATTCAACGCAATAACAGATGTAGAGCGATTGCTTGAACAAGCAAAAATCATTTTACAATCGGTTCAGCAGGAATTCGAAGATATTTACATCGAAGATGAAGAATTTGAGGTTACGATTGTGAGTAACGATTGCACAGACAATAATTAATTATCATCATGCGGCACAATAACATAAATACCTGCCAATGTAATTATCATGGGCAGGTATCTTTTTTTATATGTCGATATTGTGCGAAAAATAAAGAAATATTTTTGTTGACAAAACGCATAAAATTTAATATAATAAAAGAACAATGATTATATAAATAAACAAAGATTTATTTATAACAAAAGTAACAGATACCGCAAAGACGGTATAACAAGTGACATGACGAGCCAAAGAGCCGTCAAAATGATTTTGGGTGAACTTCGCGCCCCAAAAATTGCGAATGAAATGTAACAAGGGTGAAGTTTGCCCTTTTACAGGAATAAAATAATAAATAAGTCTTAATAAGCCATAAAAAGAAAGAAACACGGTCAGTAAATGACGGTGTTTTTTTGCGTTTGTTTGGGTTGAATTCCACGCCAGAGGCGTATAGTTTTTGGCGTTCGTTATTTTCGGAAGGAGGCGGTTTGTATGATGTATAGATATATTTTCATAATAAATATAAGCATATACTTTTACAGGCAAGTTTTTTGTTTTACCGCTTCTGGACGTGGAATCCCCATATAATAAATAATTGATATATTATAAGGTTGTATTTTGATATATAAAAAATCAAAACAACCCGAAAATAATCAATTATACATCTGGAGAAATTTTTCAGACGGTGTAGGAAAATTACTACAAATAAAAGGAATGAAACAATCCGATTTAATAAAGATAACAGTATTACCCAAAACTACCATTGACCGCATTTGCGGAAATAACAATGGCAGAGGCGGAAAATACAAACCAAAACTAAAAATTTTCAGAGCAATCTGTGTTGCTTTGAGATTAAATCGTGAGGAAGCTAAAAAGTTATATTATGCCGCATACCCTGCAATGCAATATCTGGGAGATATTTTAGATAAGGATATGAGTATAGCGCAAGCAGAGATATATTTATCACATGAACATGATTGTGATTTTTGGGAATAGCAAATAAAAGTATAATATGCCGCCGTTTTATAGGGCGGCATATTTTTATTATGCAAACATTAAAAATAGCGTCACAAGTGAAGCTAAAACAGGATGGACT
>JALQSN010000698.1:0-26066 GCA_023690525.1 Holotrichia oblita | reverse complement strand
TCTCTCGGAGGGCATGTTAACATCGTTTGAATGACTATTTTATCTTGACCACCGATTTGGACATTGCCTACGTAAACTTTTCTTGTATTTGTTCTCATGTTTAAATAATATCATATTTATTGATTCACTAAAATACATATAATATAAGAAAATGACAAATTTTGATTTATTAAATTTAGATTATATATATTTCGCGTTTAGACGACATGAACTATTTTAATTAAAGGGAAAGGGGAGAAAAGGAAAGATTCTGGTGAGTGTCATTATTACAACTATAGAATGTCCTATAGAAAATCCAAAGAAACATTGCATTGGCAAAGTCGGTATCGCTACACATCGTTACCTTGTTAACCAAATTATTATATTTATTTCCATTTGGAATAATCCTTATAACATCAGCTAGCAAAATAAAAAGTATTTAATGATCCATTCAGAAAGTGATTGCACTTTTTATAACATAATACACATTATGCGAAGTTGGCTGTAAAAAGCTGTCTTTTATTATCGTAAATGATCATTTGGCAAGATTGAATTGCGGCAGTATGGTCAATTCTAATTACTTAACGGAATATACGAGTTACATAATTGGAGGACATCATATACATGTTAATTCCCTGCTATCCTACAATTTCGCTGGAATATGGTTGACGACAAAAATAAACAAATTACGACTTATTAATTCATGATTATACACGATATATCACAATAAAAAAAGAGCGACACAATTGGTGTGCTCTTTTGGAAGTTATATGTTCAGTTTTAATTAAACACAGGAGTAACGAAAATGTTGTGTGTAAAATTAAACGTAGTCAGTGACTGACCATTACTATTGGTCAATTGGGTTTCATTATAATACCAGCCAAGCAGATTAGGTAATGCAGGTAAACTATATTGACCATCGTATTCGACTTGGAGCCACACAGCAGGGGCATTTACATTTGTTGGATCAGCATAACTGATAAAATATCTGTTAGCAGTAAATTTGCCTTCAAGCAATTGCATTAGATTATAAGACCATGAGGTAATTGATCTACCACTGGAATAAGTAATTCGTGTGCTACCAATAAACCATCCATCAAAGGCGTATCCAGTTCGTGAAGGAACGTGTAATTCGAAGTCTGATCCAAACTCGATAGATGACAATACACCTTCTTGTTCAGCTTCAGGTGCTGGCAAGTAGCTGACAGGAACAGATATACCACTATACTCAGCTTTTAATATAGCATTTGCGTAATGAGTCCATGGAGCAAGCAGATTTCCCATAGCATCTGTTACTATCTGCCCATTCAACGAATATCCTCTAAAAACATAATTGTGTTTATATGGAAGAGGCAACATGGCAGTTTCATCACTAACCAGTCGTATTGAATCATCGGATAATTCTCCACCATTTTTATCAAAAGTAATTGTAAATTCCTTCTTAATGAATTTACCATATAATACCAAATCGTGATGTATTGGTGTTTTGAATGAAAACTCATTATTGTAAGTGTCGTCAAGATACCATTCTCCAAGATAGCAATTATTTAAATCAATAGCATTAGGTTTGACAGCATATTCTCCTCTATCCACTTTTTGTGATGATGGTACAGTTGCTGCAACTGATGAAGGAATGATAAAAACTACTTGGTAAGCATTAATATCCATTACCCAAAGGTAAAAACCGGAAATTGCCACTACCGATATTCCAAAAAAGAGAAAAAAAGCTAGAACGCGTTTCATAGCACAATTATTGCAAAATTATTGAAAGTTGTCAACACTGCAATCCTCTATATATTATTAAATATATTTAGCTTTTATAAAATCTATTACACTAACTGCGGCGACCAGCACGCGAAAGAAATGATGGAATTAGTGTCTCGCTATCCCCAAAGTCATCTTCACTTGTTTCTTCCTTTAAATCATCACTAAAATCCGTGGCAATTAGTGTGACAAACATTTCTTCCTTAAAGATATTATTAATCGAAACCCCAAATATTACATTGACATTTTCGCTTGAAGCATTGCGAACAACTTCTACTGCTTCATTAGCATCATACAATGTCAAATCACTGCCACCAGTTATTGCAATAATTGTTTGACCGGCACCAGAAATGCTCGATTCAACTAGCATCGAATTAAGTGCCATTTCGGCAGCCTCTTTAGCTTTATTTGGTCCACTTCCCCGCCCAATGCCAATTAATGCCAACCCTCTTGAGCTCATAATGTTTTTGACATCAGCGAAGTCAAGATTAATTAGCGCAGGTTCAGATATTAATTGAGAAATCGTTGAGACACTCTGTTTTAAGACCTCATCGGCACGAGCAAAGGCGCTGACTAATTTTTCATCGCCATTAATCTTAAGCAACCTATCATTTGAGACAATAATTAATGAATCAACAGTGGCTCTTAACTCTTGTAATCCCTCGGAGGCGTGCAATAATCTATTACGTCCTTCAAAACTGAAAGGACGGGTAACAATGGCTATAGTCAAAACATTTAATTCTTTGAAGGCTTTGGCGAACACAGGAATTGCTCCTGTGCCAGTACCGCCACCCATTCCGGCTGCCAAAAAAACTAAGTCACAGTCTTTAGCAATTTCTTTAATTTGGTCGATGACTTCTACTGCAGCTGCCCGACCAACACTTGGCTGACTTCCCGCGCCCATTCCTCTTGTGGTCTGTGGGCCCAAGAGAATTTTATTTTCGCAAGGCGAGGAATTTAATGCTTGTAAATCAGTATTTGCAACATAGTATCTAACATAGTCTTTTGCTTCATTGATCATGCGATTGACGGCGTTTGTGCCACCACCACCGATTCCGATTACTGTAATCCTGGGAATTGCCTGCTGATTTACCATATCTTTTTCCTAACAGAAAATCATGTAATGTAAAGACCGCCGATTAACGGAATTAAAGATGATTTTCTAGTTATTATTGTATTAAATACCCATGTTGATATTTGTCGCTTTATGAGTCGCGATAATAAATTTCTGCTTTTATCATTTTCTAGTAAGAATCCATATGTATATACCGGTAAATCAGGCTTTAAATATTCTTCAATTAGACGGACGATGTTACCGATTTCTTCCTCGTATGCAGTAATCATTTTTAGATATGGTACATCATTATTATCTTTAAATATATCTATATCGTCTTCAAGCGCCAAATAGTTTAAATATTTTTGACATACATCAGGAGTGCAATCCACCTTTGTCGAAATATTATTATAGAAATCCTGAATACTATAATTAATTCTTACATGGTCAAATGAATCTACATCAATTGTAGAAACTGATAAAAAATCCGTAAATTCTAACAGCTGAAACGATTTAATGTTGGCAAAAAATTCATTATATTTTGCAAAACCCTGATATTTTGTAAATGTATTAATTACTTCTCCTTTAAAAGAAGAAAAAATATTGAGACTGGATCGATAATCTTTTTCGTCAATAGTGACGATATTTGCCATAATTGAAAGAGAGTGCCCATGAATGCCAAGTGGTCCTTGAGAATAAGTAAAACTCCTTTGATTACTATAAATAGTATATGTGGCATCATAGTGTGAAACTGGTATTCGATCTTTTGGCAAGATATCAATTACTGCTTTTGTCAACGTATTTAGCTCGTTTTCGCTAACAATTCCCCGTGGTAAAGCGATCTCGGCGTTGATTTTATAGTTTTTCTGGTTGCTTGTTGGTAGTAAAAAGCGAAAGTTATCGATGCGCATATTTTTAAAAGAAGCAAGAATCGTTGTAAAATTCTTGTCATCCTTGCACTCGCCAGTAAAAAGAATGCTGACATCGTCTTCATCAATACTTGCGACAATTAAGAGATCCCTACTAATGACAGCGTTAATCATTCTTCACCAATGTTTTATTTGCAAAAAAGAATTCATCTGTCGTACTTTGATTAATTATTTTAATTGCAGAAAGGTATTCATTCTCGGAAAGAAATTTAGAAATATCTTTTTGTTGTAAAAAATGTATTTGTACAGACCTGCTGATTCGTTCATCGTTTAATGTCAATGTCGTTCTCATTGAACTTGACAGTTGTGTGATTGCAATACTAGTCACAAAGTGATTGAGCAGATGTGGGTTGCTTTCTTTTAGATGCTGAGCAATGCCCTGATATGTGCCAGTCAATGTTGGTGTCATATTCAGGACGTTACCTCCATTATAATCTAGCAGATGTTGCATTATTTCAGCATTAATTTGCGAAGGATTCAATAATGTATCATTGGATAATAAATAGGTTTCATCAATCTTTGCGACAGGATATATTTCTTCAACATTTATAAACACGCCACGAAGATTCTTACTTATCCTCACATCTTTTAGAAAATACGGATTTGATGCAGAGAGCGCTTGTTTATGTTTATTAGTATCAATATTCCAAATATAAGTGCCCTTTTGATACTTAAGAGCACTGGCGCTAATTATTTGACTCTTTGTTATATAAACAGTTCCCTTTACATATGGGGTAGAAACTTTGGATAAAGGAGTAATAAAATAAATACCAATAAAACCCCAAAGAATTAAGACCATTAGAAAGCGTCCAAGGCGTTTTCTTTTAATAGTTCTTCTTTTATTTTCTAGTTCACTGGTAAAACTGTTATCGTTCACATTGTAATCTTATCAATTTTTATTTTGGTCGACAAGTGCTTTGCCAAAAAAAATGATTTCTGTCGATAATTCGACATCAAATTTTTCTTTGACATTGTTTTGAATTAATTTGATAAGTGCAGCCACATCTTTTGCGGCCGCATTGCCGTTATTTATAATAAAGTTGGCATGTTTCAAGCTAATTTGTGCATTGCCGATCTTTTCTCCTTGTAAACCACAGTCAATGATCAATCGGTATGCCGGAGCATTTAAAGGATTTTTGAATATGCAACCAGCACTAGGACAATCAAGTGGCTGGGCGTTCTTCTTTTTCATGCGTTTGGCAATCATTGTTTCTAAAACTAACGTCTCAGAGGATTTTTTAAGCTCAAACACGGCTTCCACAATTATTCCATCATATGGAAAAATTGCTTGTCGATAATTTGTCTTTATTTCATCAGCTCGATATTCTCTCACTTCTCCGTCAACAACCATTTTTAAAGATAGCAAGTTATCATATAAGCTTTTTTCAGATGCACAATTACATTTTAGGGCCCCACCGACAGTTGCTGGAATGGCGACAGTCCATTCAAGACCAGATAATCCTTCATTAGCCGCTGCCAAAGATAATGTGCCTAGCATTACTCCAGCGCCAACAGTTATTTTTGTATCACTAATTCTTATGTCATTTATATTCTTTTTAAGGCAAATGAAGATTACATCATGATATTCATCACTTATCAAAATATTTGATCCGTTGCCAAGTATAAAATAATCGATTCTTTGTTTCTTCAAATACAAGACTAATTTACAAAGGCTATCAATAGAGTACGGATAAATGACTGCACGACCTGTGCCACCAATACGGAACGTGTTAAGTTTTTGCAGATTTACATTTTCAACTATATAGCCGAATTGCCTAAGTTCTTCCATTTCTTACTCCGTCGATAATTTGCCCAATATCACTACATTTATTACTATCTTGTAGATAACTTTCACTTTCAAGAACGGCGTCAATTAATTTAAGAAGTCCATTTGCTGTCAATTCATCTTCTAATAAATAGGTGGCTTTGGACGCTATTGCGTTAAAATATTGATGATTTTTTGTGACATTAGGACTTGGTATAAGAATTACTTTTTTCTTAAGAGCTTGCAGTTCGGAAATTATAGTTGCTCCAGCGCGAGAGATCACTAAATCACTATACTGCATCAATGCTCCTGGTTGATCTGTATATGAAATAACCGTTGCTTTAATGTTTTTATATTGCTGATAATATCTTTCTCCTGTTACCAAGACAAATTGATATTTATCAGTTAGATTAACTAATTCTGTAATGACATCATTAATTCTGGCTGCACCAAGAGAACCAGAAAAAACTGTAATAATTTTTTTGTAAAATCCTAGAAAGTGAGGACGTGCATAGTCTTTTTTAATCATTATTCCTCGTGGATTACCGATAAATTGACTTTTGCGAATTTTGCAATCAGCAAAAGATGTCAAGACAATATCGGCTCGTCTAGAAGTTATGTTAGTTGCTAATCCAGGAATGGCATTTTGCTCGTGTATAATTTTAATTGATCTCTTGGCACCATATATTAGGGCTACGCCGAGATATCCGCCACAACTAAGTGCAATATCAATTTTTTCATTTTTAATAATTTTTTTTACTTTTGCAATCGCTTTTAATAAATTAGTGACTGCCTTGGCTTTCTTGATTATTCCACCAGAAAAGCCGCTTGATGGCAGTGAGTAATATTTACCGCCATCCTTTTTAATTTTTTCTGCATCGAACTTATTTGTAGTCGTCAGATAAATTATTTCATAGTCTTTCGATAATAACTCTCCAAAAGCCCGAGCGACATAATAATGTCCGCCTGTTCCACCGCCACTAATTAGTATTTTCTTCTTCATGCTCCTCCTTAACTGCCGTGCTTAACAATATGCCAATGCCAAACATCATAATTGTTAGTGAAGAACCACCATATGAAATTAGCGGCAATGTAATGCCAGTTACGGGAAGCATCCCGCATACGACGCCTAAATTTATTGTGACTTGAACGGCAAACAAGGATATGATTCCGGCGGCCAAAAAGCAGGAAAAATAATCCTTACTATTTTTAGCTAAGTTTAAACCTTTATAAAATAATAAAAGAAATAGTACAATTAGCAGCGCTCCGCCAATAAAGCCAAACTCTTCAGCAATAATACTAAAAATAAAGTCAGTTTGCGGCTCTGGAAGATAAAAGTATTTTTGAATCGAATTATCAATTCCTTGCCCAACTAAACCTCCAGGCGCAATAGCGTAAAGTGATTGAATAATTTGAAATCCACTGCCTAAAGGATCTTGCCAAGGATTAATGAAAGCAGTGATTCTTTCAAGTCTGTATGGAGCAGAAATAATCAAGCCAATTAATGCTACTACGCCAGCGATGCCCATTCTTAGATAGATTTTTAGTGGAGCCTTGGTTAGTAAAGTCATAATTATAATCGAAGACAGCATTACTAGTCCTGTACCAAAATCCGGTTGCAACATTATTAAGGCAAAGGCGAGCATGGCGATTGCCAAAACTGGAAAAACTTTTTGCAAGAACTGTCTAGATGTCTGATAGTTTTGCCCAAGTATCTTCGCAGCATAAATAATTATGGCTATCTTAAAAAACTCTGCTGGTTGTAATGCAAATGAGGCAACTCCAAACCAAGAGCGTGATCCACCGCGCACGAGGCCAATACCTGGAATAAGAACAAGTCCCAAAGACAGAAAAGAAATAATTAAGATCTTGCCACAGTGCTTTAGCAACCACTGTTTTTTTATGCACATTGCCGCCATCATTAAAGCAGTTCCAAGAAGCGCAAAGATCAATTGCCTTTTTAAGTAATAGAATTGATCGCCTAACTTATTCGCGCTCCAAACACGGGAAGCGCTATAAACCATATACACTCCAATAGTGACAATAGTTAGTGTCAGAATGAGCACTGCCTTGCCATCGGTGTTCAGTCTTTTAATTTGCTTAATCATATTTTATCTACCAGATCATCAAAAGCTTGTCCACGCTGCCGATAATCTTTGAATTGATCATAGCTTGAAGCGCCAGGAGATAAAAGAATGCAATCACCTGTTTTTGCGATGCTTAGCGCTAACTCAAGTGCCTGCTCCATTGTTTCACGGTACTCACAATTTAAAGTGTTAGCAACTGTTGGTCCGATTTGTCCAAAAGCGATAGTCATCACAGGGTAATTTTTAAGTATTTCATAACTTATTCCCTTGTCTTTTCCGCCAAGTAGCAAGATCACATTTTTTCCTTTTAGTGCTTCTAGAGCAGCGGTAGTTGCTTCTGGTGTGGTTGATTTAGAGTCATTATAGAAACTAATTCCATGCGCTTCTTTAATTAACTGTAATCTAAAACGCGGTAATTGAAATTCCTTAATTGCTTTTGCTATATTTTTTCTTTCCACTTTTAATGCATAAGCCATAGCGCCAGCAAGACAGATATTTTGCCAATTGTGATTTCCGATTAATTTGACTTGATTATCTTTAATAATGCATTCACCATTAATGTAGAGACCATCTTTTATTGCCGCAGTGGATGTCGCATCTCCAAAAGTTATTATTTTAAGAGGATGCGGCAGCAATTTTTTTATCATCTCATCATTATTATTTAAAAAGAAAAATCCTTGCAAATTTTTTATTACTTGCATCTTGGATTGGTAATAGAAATCGATGTTGCCGCTGGCGTCTAAATGATTTGGCGCGAGATTGGTGATCGTCGCCATAGTTGGAGCAAAATGCCGAATATCTTCTAATTGAAAAGAACTAACTTCTAACACGACAATGCTATTTTCGTCAAGACGATGGGCAATTGATGTCAACGGAATACCAATATTGCCGGCAACAAACACGTTTTGATACTGCAGTGACAGCATCTTATATAATAAACTTGCTGTAGTAGTCTTTCCGTTAGTACCAGTTATGGCAATGTATTTTGCCTGCGGTGCCAACATGTATCCTAATTCAATTTCAGAAATAACTGGCAAATTTAATTCATACATGCGCCGTAATAATTTATCAAATCTACTGATACCTGGCGATCGAACAATATAATCATATTGATATAATTCGTCTACTGTGATTGTGCTTGTCGTCTTTACTCTTCCGTTTAATGCAAAAATTACATTAACGATATCACTATTGGCCTCGCGATCCGTAATCAATACATCTGCTGCGCCTACTGCTTTAAGTGCTGATAAGGCAGAATTACCCGCGCCATAGATTAATAATTTCATAAAATCACCACCGATAGAGCTAGAAGCGTGAAGACAAATGCAATTAACCAGAAGAACATCACGATTTTCCATTCAACCCAGCCACGTTTTTGCAGATGATGATGAAATGGAGCCATTAGTAATACGCGCTTACCAATTATCTTATATGATCCCACCTGAATCATTACGCTTCCAGCTTCAATTAATAGCCAGAACGCGGCGATTAATAATACTAGCTCTCCTTTTAAAATAATCGCTATAAACGCTAGTGCCGAGCCTAAGGCAAGTGAACCGCAGTCGCCCATAAAAATACGTGCAGGATGAAAATTGTAGCGCAGAAAGCCAAGCAAAGAGCCAATTAGTGAAAAGATGAAAATGGCAACAGCAAAATCATTTTTGACACTTAATAACAGAAATGGAGCTAAAGCAATAAGGACAAGTCCACCAGCCAAGCCGTCTAGACCATCACTTAAATTGACGCTGTTGGCCATTCCGACTACAAGAAATAATGCGAGAAAAATAAATAAGATGCCTAAATATATACTTATTTTTATAATATCAAGGCGTAGATACCATAAACCTTGATATTCGAATCCAGCGATCTTTAAGCCAATCATTACAATGACAAATTCGAAAAACAAGCGAATTGCTCCAGGTAATCCATTGGTTGATTTTTTAAATATCTTCAGTCCATCATCAATTAGGCCGACAGCAAAAAACATAGAGAAAACTAATAATAGAGCCCAATATGCATCAGTAATTACACCACTAAGTATTGCAAAAATTAAGCTTGTGATGATAGTTGCAGTGACAAACGCTATGCCACCACCAGTAGCAGTACCACGCTTCTTCTTATTTTCCTCAAGATAATTTCTTTCGATTTGAGCAATTTGTCGCCGAGAGGAAAACTTAATTAAAAGTTTTGTGGATAGTCGTGTTATCAAAAATGATACTACTGCAGCGCTAATTATTAAAATAAAGTTCACGAATGGATTCATTTACTACCTCCTTATCATCGAATGCGATGCTGTGATTATTAAAAATTTGTTTTTTTTCATGACCTTTTCCGAGAATGATGATTAATTTATCGCGATGCTCAAGGGCTAATTTAATTGCTTTGCGCCGATCAAGTTCAATGATGCAATTTTTGTTATCAATGATGCCATCTGCAACCATATTTGCAATCTGCATTGGATCTTCTCCTCGTGGGTTGTCTGTAGTGATAATGGTAATTTCTGCAATTGATGACACTACTCTTCCTATTGGTGCTCTTTTTTCTTGGTCACGTTCCCCGCCGCACCCAATGACCGCCACGATTGGCTTGCTAGAAGTTGATTTTAAATGCTCTAAGGTGGCATTTACCGCATGTTCTGTATGAGCAAAGTCGATGTAAACCAAAGGATCAGAAGCAACTAGTTCAAGACGTCCTGCAGGAAGTTGCAAGTCAGTTAGTTTTTGAATTGTAGTTATATCAATATTCATTAACAATAGAAGATACATGCCCGCTAGGAAATTGGCTAAATTGTAATTTCCGCCAAAAGGTAAATGAAAATGATAGTTTGCAATGTCAAATTCGATTGAGTCTATTTTATATTTGATATTATTTAATGGAATGTAGCAATTATTAAGCCCATAATAAAAATATTTTTTTGTAACAAATAAATGTGCATTTGCGTCATCGCCATTTATAATTGCAACACCATCAAATTTGAGATAACCCTTAATCATCAATTTTGAGTTAAGATAGTTGGCAAAATTATGATGAAAATCCAGATGATCGCTGGCAATTCCTGTAAAAATAAAATAATCTAATTTAATATCATGTAGTCTATTTAACTTCAAAGCGTGACTTGAAACTTCGAAAATAAAGTATTCTACTCCTTCTTGTTCTGCAAGGAAAATCAAATAGCGAAGTATTAGGTAACTTGGAGTAGTGTTTTCTAAAGATAAGTAAGTGTTTCTAGTCTTGTATCCTAGTGTGCCACAAACTGCACTTGGGATCATCACTTTTTCCAACATTTGATAAATGAAATGTGCTGTTGTCGTCTTACCATTAGTGCCAGTGATGCCAACTATTTTAAGATTCGGAGTCTTATAAAATGTATCAATCAATTGTTGGCACTTTTGGGCAAAGTCGACTGTTTTTGATTCATTTAGAACAAATATCGCTCCATTCGCTATTGCGTCGCCTGCAAAACGTTCTCCTTGTGAGGATGCGATAAAAACATAACCTGCTCTTACTAGTCTTGAGTCATCGACAATTCCCAAAACTTCTTGATCGGAATCGCTATCGACTTTAATGTTTTTAAGTAATTCTTTTAATTTCATGCGCCCAACATCAACACGATGGTTGCTCCTTCTTCAATTCTTTCGCCTTCTCGTGGAAGCTGATCAATGACTTTCGTACCTTCGCCAAAGTTGACAAATTTAAAAATTCTTGAACTTACCTTATTTCGATCCAGGCCGATATAATTAGGTACGACATGTGTGCGGATATCCATCCACGTATATTTTCTATCTAATTGATATGATTGCTTTTTAATTTTTAGATAACTTAAGGAATCACGCAATATACTCTTTGCAATCGGTGCGGCAACTGTGCCACCATATTGCACATTGTTTTTCGGCTTTTCCAAATTTACATAAACTGCAATTTGCGGATCGTTAATTGGTGCTGCTCCAATGAAGTTTAGATTATATTCGCTATCCAAATAAACTCCGTTTTCAGCAATCTGCGCTGTGCCAGTCTTGCCCCCGACGCGATATCCGTCAATATAAGCTCTTGTTCCACTGCCCAAGGCTACGACATGCTCTAAAGCATCTTTCATCTTCTTGCTTGCTTCTTCACTAATGACCTGCCGTATAACTGTCGGTGTCTTTTTTAAAATGATATCGCGACTATGATTAGTACTAATCGTTTTAACAATATATGGCTGCATCAACTTT
Organism: Holotrichia oblita; assembly: GCA_023690525.1. Classification (NCBI taxonomy): domain Eukaryota; kingdom Metazoa; phylum Arthropoda; class Insecta; order Coleoptera; family Scarabaeidae; genus Holotrichia; species Holotrichia oblita. The sequence goes on along the minus strand of JALQSN010000698.1, from coordinate 14,277 downwards.
CCGCCGTTGATTAATGAGGAAAAGGCGTTAATTAACTGTAATGGGGTGACAGTCAGCCCCTGTCCAAACGCTGTTGTCGCCTGCTCTAATTCATTATATCGATCATATGGAAACATTAATCCCTTTGCTTCTCCGGTAATATCAATTCCAGTCTTTTCAGAAAAGCCAAAGTTCTTAATGTAATTATAAAGATTGTCTTTACCTAGTCTTCTAGCGATCTCCACAAAGCCAGGGTTGGAAGAATTCTGTAATACTTCTAAGAAAGTCTGCAGTCCATGTCCACCTTTCTTCCAAGATTTAATTACTGCGCCGCCAACTATTTCAAAGCCGCGATCATAATAGTAATCATTATACATATCAATTTTATTTTCATTAAGAGCAGCTGCAAAAGAAAATACTTTAAATGTCGATCCTGGTTCTATCGCCATCCACAATGGGAGATTGCGGTTATATACTTCTTGACTATAATCTTGATATTGGTTTGGATTATAAGTAGGACGATTGGTCATTCCCAGTATTTCACCTGTCTGCGGATTGGTCGCAATGATCATCAATGAATCCGGATTATACATTTGATAAGCATTTTCTGCTTCTCTTTCAATAATGGATTGAATATTTAAATCGATTGTTAGATTTATACTTAGTCCATCGACTGGTGCTTGCAAAGTAGATGAATAATTAGGAAAGATGCCACCCTTAGCGTCCATATAATAAGACAAATTCCCTCGTACTCCGCGTAGGTACTCATCATAGTAATTCTCGATTCCAGCAAGACCTTGATTATCGATTCCGACAAAACCAATAGTTGGTGCGAGTAGTTGATTATATGGATAATAACGCGCCGTATCCTGAATTAAGTAGACTCCGTCAAGACGCGCTTTTACTATCGCTTCAGCTTGTGAATTAGTAATTTTACGACCATAAGGTTGCAAACGTATGATTGATTCTCTTTTTGAAATCTTTTTATATATGTCATCACCGTCAGCGTTAAGTATCTTGGCCAATTCCTTAGCGGTAGTCTCTTTTTCTTTGACTTGATATGGAATTACTGCGATTGACATCACTGGCAAGTTTATCGCCAGTGCTTCTCCGTTGCGATCATTGATATATCCACGCGAAGGTTCTATTGGAAAGCTGCGTTGCCACAGCTCACTGGCTAGCTCTAGGAGTGCATCATGGCTACTTATTTGTAAATATCCAAGACGTACAGCAATTGTTGACATTACTAGCGCAATCACGATTTGAATGATAAATATGCGATTTTTTATTTTGGCTGAAAGCATAGACACCTCATGAAAGAATATGTTTTTTTGCTTACTTTCATGCTTTAAATGTTTTTACAAGCGTGGTATTATTGGCATAGGAGGTCATATGAAAAATTATTTTTTTGAAGTCGATAGCAAGGTCCGTGATTTAGGTGGCGGAATAAAGCGGCGTATTGCATCTGCCGAGGGTGGATTGATGGTATGTCAACTGTGGATGGAAAAAGGTGCCATTGGTGCAATGCATCAACATCCGCATGAGCAAATGACATATATAATTACAGGACGTTATGAATTTACTATTGGGGAACAAAAAAAAGTCGTCGCCGCTGGGGATGTGCTTTATAAACAGCCAAATATTCTGCATGGCGCAGTTTGTTTAGAACCGGGTACATATTTGGATATTTTCACTCCACAACGCGAAGACTTTAACGAAGCTGAAAAAAAATATAAAGACTAATTATTCAACATCTTTTGAATCGCCTGGAATATTGGATCAGAATCTATTAAGTCTCTGATTGTGTATTCAAGGCGTTTTTTATTGTTTTCTAAAGTGTCGACATGCTCTTGCGCCTTAGCGATACTTGCTGAATTCTTTGAAAAAAGTGGCAAGAAAATTACGCATACAGAAACAAGAAAAATTGAACAAACAAAAAACATTCTCCTTACGAATAAATCGAATCTTGTGTGACCGTTCTTCTTAATTTTCATAGTTCTCTCCTTTCAATAATCCGCATCTTGGCGCTTGAGGAGCGCGGATTCTTTTTTAATTCCTCATTGTCAGCGGTAATAATCTTTTTGTTTACCACAGCGTATTTTACAATCTCTTCTTTAACCGGAAGTGGTTGATTTTTCTTCCAAGGAGTCTCCTTGCTTACGCTGTTAAATACTTCCTTGACGATCCGATCCTCTAAAGAATGGAATGATATGACAACTAGCCTTCCTCCGACTTTTAGTAATGACAAGGCGTCTTGCAAAGCCTTATTAAGATTCTCCAACTCGTTGTTTACATAAATTCTAATTGCTTGGAACACTCTTCGTGCCGGATGAGTGGAAATAAGATATTTGATCGGCACGCTCTTTTTAATGATCTCGACTAGTTGCAATGTAGTCGTTATGTATCCTTTTTCGCGAGCCAAGACGATGCCTTTGGCAATCGGCTTTGAGTATCTTTCTTCTCCATACTCGAAGAAGATTCTGGTAAGCTCTGCTTCGCTTAAGCGATTTACTACGTCGTAGGCACTAAGACTTTGTTGTTGATTAAAGCGCATATCTAGTTTGGCATCTTGATGATAGGAAAATCCGCGAGTGCCAACATCTAATTGGGGGGATGAGACACCTAAGTCGAAAATAACACCGTCCACGGCACTGATTCCCTGCTTTGTCAAATGATCCTTCATGTTGACAAAGTTGTCGTTAATCAGTGTGAAATTGGGGGAAGAGGTAAACGGGAGCGACTTAGATGCCTCAATTGCGTCTTGATCTGCGTCGAAAGCAATTAACTTTCCTTCACTTCCAAGACGACAATGTATTTGATAACTATGACCGCCGCGACCAAATGTCGCGTCAACATAGATACCATCGTGTTTAACAGATAGTGCAGTCAATGTTTCAGTCAGTAATACTGGAATATGCATATTACTGTTCCTCTAGCAATGACTTCTTTTATTGAAGAAATCTTGCCAGTAAGTCAGTGGCCATACTTCAATGTGGTCACCTGCACCAAGAATGACCAATTCCTTCTTTTCCGCTAAGATTGCCAACTCACTGATCAAAAATTGAGGAATGCAAATTCTTCCGGAGGCATCAAACTCTGCTTCTTCAGCAGTTCCAGCGATAAGTTTTGCTTTGACTTTCTCTCCTTTTTTAACCATGTCAGCAATAAGCTCGGAAAATTCATGACAATCTGTGATTGATAAAAAATTATGGCCAAGCGAAATAATAACGCCCTTCTTAAGTAACTTTCGAAACTTAGAAGGAATAATAGCGCGATTTTTTTCATCCAGCATATGCCGGAATTGACCGATGAACATTTTATCCCCCACAATCTGCCACTAGTCTCCACTAGCTACCACAATTATAGCAGTACATACCACGTTTGTAAAGCGAAAAATATAATTTATTGAAAAAATAGTTTAAGATAATTCCGAAAGGTAATAATAAATACATGTTAACAATCATTTATCTAACTTTTTTAGCAAACTTAGTATTATCTTTTTTTATTTTGCTTATTGACTATAATAAAATGAAGAAATCACCAGTACGTTTGCTGATTATGGTGATACTACCAGTTCTAGGACTACTATTTTATATTCTTGTCTCCGATAATGGACTAATATATAAAAAAGATCGCCGTTCCAAACTAGAAGAAGTCAATAATAATATGACTTTTGATAATTTACTTATTGAGAAGACAGTAAAGGCATTAAATAAAAACGGCTTTCTTGTTACTAGTTTTGATAGTGTCAATATTTATGACTCTCCAAACTATTATGATGCGTTAGTTAATGACATTGCCAACGCTAAAGAACACATCATTATTGGTGTCTCGGCATTCAAAAATGATGTCGTGGGCAAAAGAATAGTATCAGCCTTAATGTCAAAGGACAGTAATGTTAAAATTTTTATTGTTTATGAGCGCTTTGTCAGTAAGAAGCGTCAATTCCGGAAATTAAAAAAGCGTCACAATGTCGTGGTTATTCCTTATAAAAATCCAAATAAGAAATGGCAGTCTCATCCTAATTATACATATCACAATAAGCTAGTCGTCATTGATAACTACGCTTATATTGGTTCTGTCAATATTGATAAACGTGAGCTTGGTCAAAGAAGAGTAAAAGACTGGCATGACTTGATGATGCGCTTTACTGGTCAAATTGTCCATCAAGTTTATGATAAGCTTGTCGACGATCTTATTGACTCTGGTTGTTATCGCCTAGAAAAAAAGGATAACACCATCGCTGGAGAAAGTATCGCCTTCATTTATTCTGATGCTGGCCGCAATCGTCAAAAGACATTAGATGTTTTCAATACTTGGTTGGGGTGCAGCAAAAAAATTACAATACTTTCACCATTTGTAAGTATCAATGAAGCAATGACATTGTCTATGCGTACAGCAATCAAAAACGGAACAGAGATCAATTTTGTTATTCCGATGAAAAAAGATAACATCTTACTTCATTACACCACATTCTCGCATATTAAAAAGCTATTTGATCTTGGCGTCAATATATATCTTTCACCGGAGTTTCATCATACTAAGATGATTATATCTGATACGCAAGCCGCTTATATTGGTTCATGCAACTTTCAAACCAAGGCATTAATTGATAATTGTGAGTCAGGAGCTGTCATTTTTAATGAAGAATTAATTTCCGAATGCCAAAAAATCTGTGATAAATTAATTATCAAGTCGATCCAAATCAATGAGCGCAATATTAAAAAACACATTAAGCCAAAACGTTTCTTGTTTCGTCTAATCCGTCTTTTAGGATGGTAATGGAATATAATTTATTGTCATTTCAATATATTATTATGTGGAAGAAATTAAAAAGAAAATTGAAGACAGTAACGCATTATTTATAAGACTTTTATTTTCAGACTTAAACGGGCGTCTTAAAAGTGTGGAAGTTCCCTCGCGACGTTTACAAGATGTTCTTGATAATAAAATAAAATGCGATGGATCATCAATTGAAGGTCTAGCCAGAATTATTGAAAGCGACATGATTCTCTGTCCTGACAAAAGTTCATTTCGCATAATTTGGTTATCCAAGGAGCCAGTGGCGATTTTCTTTTGTACATTACTTACTTACACTGGTGATAAAAGTTTAAATGATCCGCGAACAATTCTCTCCCAAGAAATCGAGGCACTCCGCGAAGCAGGATTTGACAATTTTAATATCGGATTTGAGCCAGAGTTTTACCTTCTTAATAAGGGTGAATTCGGAGATGAAGGCGGATATTTTGATGACACTAGTACGAAATGTAGTAATGTTAGAAAAGAAATTGTCAAACAATTAATAAAATCCGGATTCGAAGTGGAAGCAGGTCATCATGAAGTCGGACCAGGTCAGCAGGAGATTACTTTTCATTTCACTAACGCACTACATGCTTGTGATGAAATTCTTTTACTGAAATTAATAGTTAAGGATGTCGCTCGCCAAAATGACTTGACCGCGACATTTATTCCTAAATGGAAAGAAGGCTTTCCTGGAAACGGAATGCATGTCAATATGTCTTTAGCTAAGAACGGATGTAATACTTTTAGCGCCGATGGACAACTCAGTGACATCGCCAAATATTTTATTAATGGAGTATTAAATCACGCCTCAGAGATTTGCGCGTTTACTAATCCGACAATAAATTCATATAAGCGCCTATTTTCTGGATTTGAAGCTCCCTGCTTTATCGCCTATTCACAAAACAATCGTAGCGCATTAATCCGTATTCCTGCCACAGTTGGTCACAACGCACGCGCCGAGCTAAGAATGGTCGATCCAAGTTGCAATCCCTATTTGGCGCTCAGTTTAATTCTTAAAGCGGGAATGAGCGGTATTAATCAAGAGCTGCTCATTTTCCAAGATATTCAAAGTGATATCTATAAATTAAATGATAGCGAGAAAGTATTGCTTAATATTAAAACGCTACCTACTTCATTGGAAAATGCCCTGACTCAAGCAAAAAACTCTTTGTTAATACGCGAAACACTTAGTAAAGATTTGCTAGATAAATTCTTTAAAATTAAAGAAAAAGAGATTTCAAAATATAACTTGCATGTCAGTGAATTAGAAAAAAAGATGTATGGTGATTGTTAGCGAAAAAAAGCTCATTTTTCTGGCCGAAATATCTTTTTGAAAAAACATTTTAGAAAATAAGGAATTAAAAGAAGAATCAGCTTGTGCAAAATTTGCACAAGCTCAATTAAAAGAAAATAAAGAGGCGACAAGAAATACTATGTTCTATAATCTTTGATATGATTTTTTCTATGTAAAAGACAAAAAGAAAGCAAATCAATGTTTTAAGAAAAAATTGATTATTTGTTGTATTTTTTCTAGATAATTATTTTCTTCTATCGCGAAATATATATGAATATTGTCAGATTTAATAGCTTGAATGACACTAGTAATATTATTTGTTGAATCTAATACAGTTGTAAGATAATCATTCCCATCATAGAATTCGAAGGCAGATACTGATCTTAAGGCTTGATAATCAAGATTTAAGACAAAATCTTTTGAACAAGTTACATCAATAAAAGTTCCTGAAAAACTAAAACCAATATCGATATTATTTATAGTTATTAATGGTATAGGATAATACTCGAAATAATAATTATTTTCTATCTTAATAGAGTGACCATTAAACCAGTTTAGTTCCGCATTTAATTTTTCTCCTAGTAAATGACTGTATACTAAATCGGATTTCTGGCATAAAGGTTGATAAAAAGAATTAAGAAGATCTAAGTTTTTCTTGTTAATCATAAATATATTATAATGTAAATAAAACAAAACGCTATAACAATAATTCCATTTTATCTAAATCGAGTTGCCAGCAAGAACATTTTTTATTAAAAAATGTATGTTTTCATTTCGTTGTTGATGCCTCATGTTACTATTCAACAGTAACTGATTTGGCAAGATTGCGCGGTTTGTCAATGTCCACTTTCAGTTTTAACGCGTAGTAATATGCAAATAATTGTAAATACATATTTGATAAAATTGTCATTAAAATAGGGTCTGTTTCTGCTGTTAAAATAAAAATGTCACTATGCTTTTCTAGCTCCACAAAAGGCGATATGATCATAATCATCGAGCCACGCGATTTTACTTCTAATATATTAGATAGAGTCTTATTTAGGATATTGCGATCCGTGACAAGAGCGATGACACATGTATTTTTATCAACCAGTGCCAAAGGACCGTGCTTTAATTCCCCGGCCGCCAAGGCATATGTTGTTGCATAGGCAATTTCTTTTAATTTTAATGCTCCCTCGAGACATGTATTATAATCCAACTGACGTCCTATGTAGAAAAACTGGTTGGCATTGATACGATTTGCAACATCCTCTATGAGCGGCGCCTTATGCAAAACATCTTCCAGCATTGCTCCATAGGTCTGTAATCTACTTTCGAGTAATTCATTTTTCTCAATGGATAAGTAGACAAGGATAAAGTTGAATAGTTGCGCGCTATATGCCTTTGTCGATGCAACCGCTATTTCTTTTCCACAATAAGTTTGTAATACAAGATCGGCTTCTTTGGCTAAAGCGCTAGTGGAGACAGACACTAGCGCGATCGTCTTTGCTTTATAACTTTTGGCAAGACGAAGTGCCGCCAGGGTATCAGCTGTTTCACCTGATTGTGAAACGAATATGCAAACACTATTCTTGTTTAGTCTAACTTGCTTATAGCGAAATTCAGATGCCAGCTCACAGTAAAGTGGTTGCCCTAGCACTTTAGACAAAATCTCTTTTCCCGTTGATGCAGCATAAAAGGCACTGCCGCAACCAATAAAGGTCACATCAAATGCCATTTTAATCGCCGCAGCTGCTTGAATGATATTTTCATCATTTGATAAGTACTTATCGATTAATAAGTCGATACTTCTAGGTTGTTCATAAATTTCTTTTACCATGTAGTGTTTAAAGAGTCCAATATCAGTACTGGCACTTTTCTCTTCTTTAAATATTTCCTTTTGAATAATCTCGCCATAGATATTCGTGATTGTTAATTTATCCTTACTAATAAAGGCAAATTCATAATCCGATAAGTACATATATTCACTGCAAACATCTTCGATCGCACACTTGTCTGAAGCAATATAAGTTGTATCACCTAGGCCAATGATTAATGGAGAATCTTTTTTAACCGCCAATATCTGATTTCTTTTTACATCCAAAAGACATAGCGCAAATGAGCCAACAAGTGCTTTGACACCGATAAAAAAAGCGATTGCAATATCTTGCGTGAGTTTATAATAATAATCTATTAAATGAATAATAACTTCGCTGTCAGTATGACTTGTGAAGATATAACCATGGCTGATTAAAAATTCCTTAATCGGTTGATAATTTTCAATTATTCCATTATGGACTATGGATAAAGTATTGTCAGCATTGCAAAATGGATGTGAATTTATATCACTTGGAGCGCCATGTGTCGCCCAACGGGTATGCCCAATTCCGCTTTTGGCATGTTGCATCATCGGAATTAAGGCAACATTTCTTTCTAAGTGATCGACGCGACCAACATTTTTTTGCGTTACCATTGCGCCATTAATAAGCAGTGATATGCCGGCTGAGTCATATCCACGATACTCTAATTTTTTTAATCCATCTATTAATTGACCTGCACAATTTGAACTTTCGACAACTCCAATTATTCCACATATAAAAAAACCTCGCTGCTTCAATATATGCGGTAGCGAGGAATAATTACATTAATCGTTGAATACTTTTTTTTCAATTTTATGATAATTTGCGGCAAAACGCTTTTTAATCTGTTCATCAATTTCAGCATCACTGCTTGTCCCTTTTAAAATAAAGGTATCAATCTGTGAATATGTCATGCCTAATTCTTTTTCATCAGTCTGACCAACAAATAAACCAGCACTTGGAGCGGCATTGATTATTTCATCAGGAATGCCTAAATATTTAGCCAATACATATACTTCTGACTTTACTAAGTTGCCAAGTGGCAATAAATCATTACCGCCATCACCCCATTTGGTGTAATATCCAACGGTGATTTCGCTAAGATTGGTAGTGCCAGCAACAAGGCAATTGTGGCGTGCTGCCAAAAGATAAAAAATACTCATTCTTATTCGCGGATAAAGATTAATCAAATCGTCATGTTCATTAACTTGCAAAGTTTTTTTATAGTTTTCGACTATTGGAGCAATGTCATATTCATTAATTGGTATTCCTAAATATTTTTCCATTGCTTGCACCGAAGAACAAACGACAGAATTAGGAAGTGAGACAGGAACTATTTTGATGCCACACTTATGACAAATACCAGCAACAACAGCGCAGTCGACGCCGCCACTGATGCCAATGATTAAGCCGTCCTTTCTAGCGTCCTTTAAAGTGTCCTTAATAAAAACTCCGATCTTTTCAACATATTGTTTTACATTATCTTCAGTTAAATAAAACTTTTTCATCGTACTTCCTCCACAGTTACGCCGTTTGCGCGCATCATTGATATAGCCATTTCCTTAAATAATTTCGCATCATGATCTGCAGAATCGTAAGTAGCAATTAATGAAGGTATGACAACAACTTTCTTGCATAGATTATGTTCGTCAAAATAAGATTTCATCGACAGTGCTAAGTTAAGCACGCAAATATCTGCGCAACAGCCTACTAAATAGAAAGTATCGTCCGGCAAGTCATGAATAATTGATACAAAGTCATAAACATGCATTGCGTTAACAGAGTTCTTGCTAACTACAACACCCTTAATATGCTTCAGTTCATCAACTATCTCAGCTTCATGGCTTCCTTCTACACAGTGTGGTGGAAACGATGAAAACTCACTGCTATTTTCTTGATGTGCATCATTGACAAAAATTATATTATCAAATTTTTTAGCTTTTTTAGCAATTCCTGGAATGATCGAGGCAATGTTCTTATCGGCCAATGCTCCTTCTTTTACAAATCCATTTATCATATCGATGATAATTAAACAAGCTCCCATCTTACTTCTTTCCTTTCTTCTTGACGCTAGAGCTCTTCTTAGCGCTTTCCTTATTTTTCAAACCAATTAACAGGCTTTTTTCTTTCCATACGATTTCAAAATCATCCATTTTTCTAAAAAAATCAACTGGCCGATTAGTCTTGGCATCATAGTTTACAGGATTAAAAGCATTCTCTTTTTTATAAAGAAAATGCATCATCGTGGCGAAAGCCATATATCCACTATCTCCGGTATTTTCTTGAATAATATCCCGGGCGATGGAGATAATCTTATCCTTTGGTGGAGCAGCAGTGTTATCAAAGAAGATAAAGCGATCACATGCTTTTCTAAATGCTTGTGGCGTCTTTTGCTCACCAGCACCAATAACAAATATCTTTTCTTCCTTAAAGCGCATCGCTAGCCGTGTAAAGTCAGAGTCGGATGTAGCTAAACAGACGCAATCTATTTTTCCAGTATACAATATGTCCATCGCATCGATAATGATCGCTGAATCTGACGAATTCTTTCCCGATGTATAAGCATATTGTTGAATCGGCAAAATGGCGAAAGAATGTAGCAAATCCTTCCATCCCTTGTGTTCGACCGTAAAATCGCCATAGATACGACGGTAAGTTACTGTCCCATAAAGGTTTAATTCTTCCATCAAAGGTCTTAAATATTCATATGAAATGTTTTCAGCATCGATTAATAATGCAATTGTTTTATTCTCTATTTCCATAAGTTTATTATAACACATTTCTTCATATAATCACTTAGGAATAATAAATAAAGCTGTAATCGATAATAATAACTTCATCACCTTCGATTATTCCTCTCGAGATCAACTCTTTTTCAATTCCCATTTCTTTGACGATCATCATCAGAAAATTGATTCCTTGCTCATTTGAAAGATTGATTTTTTTGAAAATGCGTTCTAGGCGATCACCAGTAACATGCCAGCAATTGTTTTTAATTCTTTCAATGATATAATCGGTTTCATTTTGATCAAGATCAAATACTGCCATCTCATTTTTCCGCGATATTGGAAATTGCGAAGTTTTTTGCAAAAGTTCCAGACTTTTCATCATTAAAGCATCTAAGTTTTCTCTTGTTAACGCTGACACTAGAAATACTGACTTGCCAGTTTTTTCAAAATGAGAAATGATCTTTTTATCATAGTCCTCATCGCTTTTGTTTAATGCAATCAGTGATGGGCGAGACAATAAGTCTAAATTATATGCATTCAACTCGGACTGTAACACGTCATATGCTTCGATTGGATTATCAGTAATATCAAGTACGAAGATTAAAACACGGCACCGCTCTATATGACGTAGAAATTCAATGCCTAATCCTTTTCCGCTACGCGCGCCTTCAATGAGGCCAGGAAGATCAGCGATTACAAATGATTCTTCGTTTATCCGAGCAACACCGAGGTTTGGCACGAGTGTTGTAAAAGGATAGTCCCCGATTATTGATTTAGCGTTTGTTATCACATTGAGTAACGAGCTTTTTCCGGCATTTGGTAATCCTACAAGGCCAATATCAGCTAGCAATAACAATTCTAGTTCTAAGTCCTTTTCTTCCCCACTTATACCATTTTCAGCTACTTTTGGCATCTGATTTACTGGAGTGGAAAAAGATGCATTTCCCCTGCCACCACGACCGCCCTTGGCGATCAGTTCCATTTTGCCATTAAAATCAAAGTCAGCAATAATAAGACCAGTTGCTAAATTTTTAACAATTGTCCCTACTGGCACTTTTATGATGATGTCATCGCCTTTTTTTCCGTATTGATTTTTGTTACGACCATTTTCGCCACTGCTAGCAACAATTTTTCTTCGATATTGAAAATCCATTAAAGTAGATAATGTCGAGTCAGCGACAAAATAGACGCTTCCGCCGCGTCCTCCATTACCACCAGCTGGTCCGCCGTTGGGACGGTATTTTTCCTAAGGAATGCGATAGCGCCGTCGCCGCCTTTTCCTGCTCGCACTTTTATGTTTATTTTGTCGACAAATGCCATATTGAAAAAAAGCCTTTATAAGGCTCCGTTTTGTTGATAAACTGACACTTGTTTCCGTTTTTTGCTTACCACTTCATATTTTACATACCCAGAAATTAAAGCAAAAAGAGTGTCATCTCCTCCACGACCGACATTATTACCGGGATGGATCTTGGTTCCGCGTTGCCGATATATAATCGATCCGGCATTGGCAAATTGACCATCGCTCTTTTTCATTCCTAAGCGTTTAGATTCTGAATCACGTCCGTTCCTAGTGGAACCGACACCTTTTTTTGAAGCAAACAACTGAAGATTTAACTTAATCATTTTTTTTCCTCCATATTATTTTTACAAATTCAGGATAGTTAGTGGCGATTAACTCTAATTGTTTAATAATCGTTGCTAACATCCAATTAATTTTTTCACTTAAGTTTATGATTTCAAGTGAAGTTTTTCCCGAACCAATTTTTATATCTACCGAAGTAGGCTCTAATTCATTAAAAGCATGGGCGGCACCAAGAATAATTGCTGACACAGCCGCACAAACAAGATCTTTACCATATTCCGCGCTCTCAGCGTGACCGGTCACAATAATAGAATTAATATTGACAGTTTGGGAAATTTGTACTTTAACCATTGCTGATTTCAGTGATTTTTACTAATGTATATGGTTGTCGATGACCGCGTTTGACACGGACATTGTGTTTAGCACGATAGCGGAATACGATGATTTTTTTATTTAAACCATGTTTCACCACTTCGGCCTTGACAACCGCTTTTTTAACATAGGGGGTACCAATAGAAATTTTTTCGCCAAGAATGGAAAGCACCTTATCAAATAATACTTCGCTTCCTTCTTCTTGAGCCAATTTTTCAATAAAGACGACATCGCCTTCTTTGACTAGTAATTGTTTACCGCCCGTTGCAATAACTGCTTGCATACTCTTCCTCCTTTTCGATTGACTCGCCTTGCAGGTAGCTTTTTCAACTTTAAAACCTGTTTAGTGCGGTTACTCTAGGAGTAACAGAGTAATATTATCAAAAATGTCTTACGTTGTCAACGATTTTTAAAAAGATGTATGGAAATACTTTAACAATTATTCTAATCTTTAGTAATATACAAAATACCGATTGTCCCACGTCCGCAATGTGAGGAAATAACTGAACCGGCAATGGCGCTTACAATCACCTTGACATTTAATTCTTTCTCAATTCTAGCGCGAATATATTTTTCATGCTCAAACGCTAGCGAATGTGTGATAAATACATAATCATCGTCTAAATTATCCTTGTGAAGAAGAACTTGTTCAATAAGATAGTCCAGGGCCTTACTAAAATGTCCCATCCTCTTAGTACCGACAATCATTTTTCCATCTCGCACTACGATAATTGGCTTTATCCGCAAGACATTTCCAACAACATAAGCTAGACCGCTACAACGGCCACCTTTACGGAGATAATCCATTTTTTCTATCGCAAAGGAAGTATGCACTAACGGCCGAATTCGCTCAAGTTCCGCGATAATTTCCTTCATTGATTTTCCCTGATCGCGAAGTTTGCATGCTTTCATGACTTGCAATCCAATGCCTGTTGATAAGGACGCAGAGTCGTGCACGCATATCGTTCCCTCAGGAAATTCTTTAGCGGCAATATTGGCATTTTGATTAGTTGACGAAAAATGAATGCCGATTGGAATCATGATAATTTGATCATATTCTGTTAGTATTTTCTTGTAAAATTCTTTAAATGTTTCCACGCTTACTGCCGAAGTCTTCGGAAGCATGTTAAATTCTTCGACCTTTTGGTATAATTTCTCAGCATCCAAGTCGACACCATCGCTAAAGGCGTGCTCATTGAAAACTACTTGAAGTGGCATTATATAAATGTCGTTATTTTTGATAAGCTCAGGCGTTAAATCACTTGTGCTATCGCAGGCAATTGCAATTTTTTTCATTTTATTAATTCCTCTTATTTAAGATAATTATAACTTAGAATTGCTCAAATTAAAAGACTGCTACGCAACTTTTTCCTTTAACAAACCATTATATACTTTTCGCTCTTTAAACTCCTGACTTTTACCAATGTTCCAATTTTGTATCGGACGGTAATAGCCAGTAATGCGGCTATAAACTTCAGTATTTTCACCACACTCTGGACAAGTATCGTGTTTACCATTTATATAGCCGTGTGCTTGGCAAATAGAATAGGTCGGTGAAATCGTGTAATAAGGCAGTTTATAATTATATGCAATAGTTTTTACTAATTTCGCTGCCGCCTTCCAGTCAGGTAATTCTTCACCCAAGAATGTGTGAAAGACAGTTCCAGAGGTATATAG
>JALQSN010000697.1:0-26086 GCA_023690525.1 Holotrichia oblita | reverse complement strand
GATGATGTGGCTCGTGCAATAGCTGAAGGAATTGCGAGCGATTCATTTTCAAACAGCATTATAGACGTTGGTACCGGACAAAAAACTACACTATCAGATGTAGCTAATTTAATAGCTGAGAGATATCATGCACCACAGCCTCATGTATGTGGTAAATATAGATATGGTGATGTACGCCACGCATCATGTGTTAAACCTTCATCAGTTACAATAAAGACGGATGTTTTTTCTGGGCTTTCATTGCTATGTGATTGGATTGATGAAACATATGAAAAGATGTAGCAAAGGGGTTAAATATGTCGAATATTCAAATACAATCAGTGCTATATAAAAATGAGAAAAAGGATATTTTGCGTTCTCTTGAATATCTGGCTTGCGCTGTCGAGTACGCTAAAAAGAATGAACACATGATATCACTAGTTGTAATGTATGGCGATGCATCTCCTGAACCGATTTTCGAAAAAGAGGAACTTGATAATTTAGAAAAAACATATAAGGACAGACTAATCATTAAATATATTTTTTTTAATGAAAACACAGGAACTGCAAAAGGACATAATTTGCTGGGTAAAGATACTCAAAGTGGGTATATTGTAACGCTTAATCCAGACATAATAGTAGCGCCCGATATATTTTGTGAATTATTAAGGCCTTTTGAAATAGATGGTGACGACATAGGTATTTCTGAAGCACGGCAAACACCTATTGAACATCCTAAAGAGTATAATGTAAAAACAGGAGAGACGAGTTGGGCGTCAACTGCATGTGCTATGTTTAGGGCTGAGGTATTTCATGAAGTTGGTGGATTTGACGAGACGTTCTTTATGTATTGTGATGATGTTGATTTTTCATGGAGAGTTCGGATGATAGGTAAGAAAATTATTTATCAACCATCAGCAGTTGTTTTTCATGATAAACGATTATCTGCATCCAGTGCTAAGTGGATACCTTCTAATGCAGAACAATATTATTCTGCTGAAGCTTTTTTACTAATGAGTCACAAGTGGTCTAGAAGTGATTTGACGCTAACTGCATTGGCATATTACAAGACTAAAGGTAATGAAGTTCAAAAAAAAGCTGCTAAAAGCTATGAGGATAAGAAGGCTGCTGGAAAACTACCTAATCCAATAGATAAGAAACATAAAATAGGTGAATTCATTAATTTTAATTTTGGTGAAATGCGTTTTTCATTATAATAAAGTAGGTAGGTATAACTGCGTGTACAAGCTAGATAAAACTATGGTAAAATCGAATATAGCGGAATTAATGACTTCTTTGGGTATTGAATATCAGTTAGAAGACTTTTGTGAACAGCCTTTCTTATCAATTATCACGAGAACACAAGGACGAAGGCCTGAGTTATTGAAGGAAGTCATGTTGTGTTTAATGTCACAAGAGTGTGATGATTTTGAATGGATAGTCGTAGCTCATAAAGTTGATAGCACATGTATTAAAGCGATAGAGTTGATAATAGATAGTACTCCTATTTTTTTTCGTAAGAAAGTGCGGTTGCTATCTGTTTCTGATGGTAATAGGGTGCGGCCTCTTAATGTAGGATTTGAAGAAGCTAAAGGGGAATACATAGCCGTATTGGATGATGATGATATTGTTTTGGCTAATTGGGTTATGGAATTCAGAATAATGGCAGAAAGAAATTCAGGAAAAGTTTTAAGAGCATTTTCTTTGAGGCAGATTTTTACTATTGTTGAGACTAAATATAGCAGACATTCCGCACATGCCAATGAAGCCCCTGCTCGTATATATTTGGAAAAATTTGATTTGCTTACACAATTGCATCATAATGAGAGTCCGAATCTAAGTCTTGCTTTTCCATGTGCAGCTTTTCAAAAATTTGGTATTCGATTTGATGAAACCCTAACTACTACAGAGGATTGGGATTTTCTTTTAAGAATGGCGAGTATATGTGGGGTGGTAAGCTCAACTTTACCGACAAGTATATATCGATGGTTCACTAGACTAGATACATCAAGGTTTGTACATGATAATGCTGAATGGGAGAAGAACTATAAAAGAATTCAGATGAATATTAATAATAACTATTTTATTTTCCCTCCTGGCTATATAAATAATATATGTCTTCTATATGAGAACTATAATAATTTATATTCCATGATTAATGATCGGAATATGATTCCTGCTCTATCTGAACCAGTTATTAATCAAGAAGATACTGTGATTGCTGAAGATTTGCAGAAATTGTTAATTGAACAATGTGAAATATATAATAAGCGTCTCACAGAAAAACGCAAAGCTGTAATGGCTTTGTTTGATTCGACCTCTTGGCGAATTGCATGGCCAATACGTTTATTACAAAGAATTTTGGGAAGAAAACCACATAAAAGGCCATATATTTTTACAATGACAGAAGAAATGGCAGATCGTTTCATTGTGGAGATACCTAGAACAATTAGTTGGCGCTCAACAGCATGGATACGTAAACTTAAAAGCAAAGTAAGGGATATTATATCATGAAATTCAGTTTAAACTTAGATAACCAAAACGCGTCCATTTCAGAAATTTTAAGAGCTATAGGTTTTTCTGTTGATTCAACAACTGATTTAACAACCGCAAATACTCTTTTTTTATCAATTATTACTGCAATAGAGGATATTAGGCTGGAAATGTTAAAAGAGATTATGCTTTGTTTAATTGCACAAGACTATGAGGATTTTGAATGGATATTAGTGGTTAATAATTCAAATAATGATATTGAAAATATAAATCAGTTACTTAATTCTTCATCTATTGATTTTCGCGAGAAAATTAATCTTATAACAGTAATGGAATGTAATAAGGCAAGATTGCTTAATATCGGCATAAATAAGGCTAGAGGGAAATATGTTGCTATTTTAAATGATAATGATCTAGTGTTAGGGCATTGGATAAGAGCTTTTTTTGAGCTTTCATTAACGAGTCCGGGGAGAATCTTGCGTGCTGCACCTCTTCAACAGAATGCGTCTATAGTCCACACCGAATATAGTCAGGATACAATACGTGCTGAGTCGAAAATGACATGTGACCTTGGGTCTGAGTATAATTTCTTTGCACAACTTCATCAGAATTCTATGCCAGAATCAAGTATAGCATGTCCGACATTTGCAATTCATGAATTTGGCATGTGTTTTGATGACACATTAACCACTGCGATATTCTGGGATTTTATTGGACGTGCGATTGCAGTATGTGGGGTTGTAAATGAAACAAGTCCTACTAATATTAATCGATTTTTTTCATCAGTACATAACGAAAATCAAATTAAAGAAAGATTTATCAATGATATCAATGTAAAGAAAAAAATGAATAATATATATACTATTGCTCCGCCTGGCATGATTTCAGAATTGATAAAATATTATGAATATGAAAAATCATTAAAAAGCTTTGAATATTTTAATGAAAATTATAATGCTGAATGGGATCAAATATATTTAGACTTTGCATCAAACCATAAAATAGATTATAATTATATTTATTTATGGCAGCAGATGTGCGAATATGCTTGGTGGGAGATACGTGAGTTGGATGTATTGAAGAATTCTATTGATTCTATTTTTAGATCAACTTCTTGGCGTATTACTATTCCAATTCGTGTTATGCAAAAAATAATGAGACAAGAAGATTTTACGATGCCTGATCTATTTTTTATTACAAAGGATGATGCGAATTATTTATTAGATCATTTATATCATACAATCAGTTGGAAAGCCACTGGTTGGCTAAGAAGAGTGAAATTAATAATAAAGTCAGTCTTTTTAAAATAGAAGTTCATTGAAATGAATAATAATTTATATTAAAGAATGATTTGTTTTTTGGAGAGGTGGCATTAAATGTTGCATTTATTACTTTTAATCTTTATTTTAGTTTCATTTGCAGTATCTTTTTCAATTATTATTAAGATGAAAATAGAAGATACATTAGCATTCTCTATTTTTTTTATAGTATTTATTTTATATATTTTTGGTTTTTTTGGTTTATTAAAAATTGGTTTATTCTGCATATATACTTTATCAGGAGCTTCATTTATTTTTTTGATTTATAATATTTTTAAAAGAAAGGTTAAAATAAATATTATCATTACTCCAGGAATGGTTATGTTTTTCATTTTATGTATTTTATCGTATTTTGCTAATAAAGGGCGAGTATATGGAGAATGGGATGAATATGCTTTTTGGGGTCAATTTGTAAAAATAATGGATTTTTTTGATTATTTGTATCCTATATATCCTGGTCACTTAGCAAATAATCAATATGTGCCTGGAGTTTCTATATTCCAATATTTTGTTGTAAAGATTTTTAATGAGTATAGTGAAGGTACAGTTTATCTAGCAACTAATACTTTAATGTTTTCTTTAATGTTACCTTGTTTTAAAAATTTTAAATTTAAAAATATTTTTAAAACTATTATAGTATCTTTTATGCTTTTTTTAGTACCATTAGCATTTAAATCGAGTACTTATTTTTCAATTTATGTTGACTGTTTGCTTGGAATAGTATTTTCATATATTTTAGTTGTATACTTTACAAATGAAAAATCAATATATCGAACTATATTGTTAAGTTTTGCTATTTTATATATTACTTTGGTAAAAGAAGTTGGTCTGGTTTTTGGATTAATATCTATTGGAATAATATATTTAGATAATATTGAGTATAAAGATATAAATAAAATAATAAATTCTTTTTTTCGAAATCTTACAGATAAATATATAATTAGCTTGATATGTGTATTATTTTTAACTAGATTGTCGTGGAATATATTTCTTAATATTAGAGAAGTTGAATCTGAGTTTGCTAGTACTATAGGAAATATATGGACAAAATTATTTGATAATACTCAAAATAATGCTTGGATAATTTATGAATTTTATAATAAAATATGTAACGGAAACATGACAAATTATCCATTTGGACTAAATTACTATACATGGTTAATAATTTTATTTTTTGTTTCTAAATATGTATTGTCAAGTTTTCATAAAAATGATAACGATAAAAATAGATATCGTATTTTTTCAATATCAACATTAATATTTGGTTTATTGTATCAATTCTTATTTTTAATATTATATATTTATAAAGGAGCTTTTCCAAATGGAGTAGATTCTTTTCAAAGATATTTATATTCATATATTATTGGCATATTTTTAGCGATTGTTTCAATAATAGTCTTTAACGAAAGTAAAGATAATAGTAGTCTAACTTTAAAGAAGCAGTTGATTGGTGTATTTTTGTTTATTATTATGATTACTAATATTAGACCTGTGTTTGACTTCACAGTTTCTTCTACTTATTCTATTCAAGAATCATTTAGATGGAAGAAAAGTTTTTTTAATATAAAAAGAATATTAGATATTGTTGACTTAAATGATAAAGTATATATCTTATCATTAGAGGGTGGAGACAGTTATTTTTTCTATTTACAATATAATATAAGACCAATAATGACTAATAGACGCTCTCTTGAGATAAATCCGGATATAGATTCGGATAATATACTTATTGATGATTGGGCAAAAGAATTGTATGATGAGTATCAGTATGTTTATGTTTTTAATACTAATGAATTATTTAATGAATCATATAAAAACTTGTTTTGTGATGATGAAATAGATAATGATACTATTTATCGTGTAAATAAAAATGAAGGAAAAATTCAATTGGAAAAAATAGATTTGGACAATAATACTGAATAATAATATAATAGTGTTATAAAGTAATATTATCATTTATAAAGCTATATTACTTTAAGGAGGTGCAATAAACGACCATGAAGCTGATCATTCAAATTCCATGTTATAATGAAGAAGAAACTCTCGCTCAAACATATAACGATTTGCCAAAGCAAATTGATGGTATAGATGAAATAGAATATCTCGTTATCAACGATGGTAGCTCTGACCATACAATCGAAGTTGCATACAAACTTGGTTTTCATTATGTAGTAAATTTCAAAAATAATAAGGGGCTTGCTCATGGTTTTATAGCTGGACTTGATGCTTGCCTTTGTCTAGGAGCAGATATTATAGTAAATACTGATGCGGATAACCAATATAGTGGATCAGATATTAAAAAACTTGTAAAGCCGATTTTAGATAGTAAGGCTGACATTGTTATCGGTGAGCGTCCTATAGATGAAACTAAGCACTTTTCTTGGAGTAAAAAGCGTTTGCAACATTTTGGTAGTTGGGTAGTAAGAGCTGCGTCTGGTACCGATATCCCCGATGCTCCCAGCGGATTTCGAGCTTATTCGCGTGAAGCTGCGCTAAGGATAAATGTAATCAATAATTATACGTATACACTTGAAACAATTATTCAGGCTGGTCACAATAAAATGGCCATTACTTCGGTACCTATTAAAACGAATCCTGAAACGCGAAACTCTAGGTTGTTTAAGAGTATGTGGGCGTACATCAAACGTTCTGGTTCAATTATTGTTCGTTCGTTTATGATGTACAAGCCTCTCAAATTTTTCAGTGGCATTAGTGCTATATTTATTCTTATTGGATTTGTATTTATTATGAGATTTATGGTATTATATCTATTAGGACAAGGAGATGGACATGTTCAGTCGCTTGTTTTATCGGCGATACTTATTCTAATAGGAGTACAATGCTTTATTGCAGGTATGCAAGCTGACATAATTGCAGCAAATCGTAGAATATTAGAAGATATCCAGTACAGGATACGACGTTCGGATTCAGCATCGAGATCGAATAGCGAAATTAATTTAGCTTATAAAAATAAGTAATGATGATATGTAATAATAAGAATGAGGCTGAAATAATTTGAAAATCATTATTGTTGGTCCTATATACCCATATAAAGGCGGAATAGCACATTATACTGGATTGTTGGCGAATAGTCTTTCGAATGAAAATGAAGTTCAAGTTATATCTTTTAAGTTGCAATATCCGAGGTTTTTATATAAAAAAGAGCAGAAAGATTATAACAACGACAATTTTTTATTTAAAAATGTGTTTTATTTGCTAAACACAATCAATCCTTTGTCCTATATGACAACTGTATTGTTTATTAGTCGTATGGAACCGGATTTAATAATTTTTCAGTGGTGGCATCCTTTTTTTTCACTAGTCTATTGGTTTATTTTAAAGTTGCTTCGAAAGAAGATTAAAGTTATATTTCTATGCCATAACATTTTACCCCATGAAAGATTTCCTTTTCAGAAGCTGTTGGCAAAAGTTGCATTAAAACAAGCGGATGCTTATATTGTTCATTCCAAATCAGACGAAATTGCTTTAAATCAACTCATTCATGCTCCCGTTTATAAAAAGACTGTACACCCAACATATAGTGCCTTTAGAAAAAAAGAAATGTCTCGCAAAGAGGCGCGTTCAGAGTTGAATATTCTTAAAAATGAAAAAATAATTCTTTTTTTTGGATTTATTCGTGAATATAAAGGACTTAAGCATCTTATTTGTGCGCTTCCAAGAATTGTTTCCAAGATTACAACATGTAGACTACTAATAGTTGGTGATTTTTTTGATAATAATAAAGAAGAATACCTTAAATTGATAACAGATAACGGGTGCGAAAATTTCATAAAAATATTTGATGGCTATATTCCAGACAATGATGTTGAAAAGTTTTTTACTGCGTGTGATGTTGTGGTCTTGCCTTATGAATCAGCCACGCAAAGCGGTATTATCCAAATTGCGTACGGTTTTGAAAAACCGGTGATAGTCACAGATGTTGGTGGCTTGGCAGATGTTGTAGAGGATGGTAAAACAGGGTATATTGTTCCACCGCTTAACGATCAGAAGCTAGTTGATACTATTATTCATTTTTTCGAGATGGATAATTTTCAAATGTTCGAAGAAAATATCCGTGCCCAGTCAGATAGATATTCTTGGGATGTTATGAATAAGATTATTCATGAACTTTATGAGGAAGTACTAAAGGATATACAAACGAATTGAACTCTTGGGGGTTGTCAAAAATGGCTATAAGAACTGTATTTCATCTTGAATTAACGGACAAATGCAATTTTAATTGTACTTTTTGTAAATCTGTCAGGCGTCAAAATAAAGCTACAATTGATTTTAATGTGGCACTAAAATGCATGGATGTTATGAAAGATCAAACTATTCATGGTGTATATTTGAATTCTGTTCAGCTCAACGGAAGTGGAGAGGCATTGTTATATCCACGATTAGATGAAATGATTATAGAAGCAAGAAAACGTTTCTCAATGGCAGAGTTTGTAACTAACGCATCCCTTCTTACAAAAGATCGAATAATTAAATTATTAAACACAGATATTGATATGATTGAGATATCTTTAACAGGTATAGAACCGGAGGTATATAAGAACTTCCAAGGCTCAGGCATTCCGTATGAAAAATGCGTGACGCAGCTTGAAACTGTGATTAATAATGTAAAGAATTTAGTAAGATTGCGTGATGAAATGAAAAAACATACTTATATACGCTTGCGTTATATTCGTTCAAGGGAATTAGACAGTTATGTCCATTTCAAAGAATATGTTAAATTTTGGAAGAAAACAGGAGTTGATGAAATATTTGTTACAGCTTTATGGGATTTTTCTCGCAAACTCCCCAAAAAGGAATCAAGTAAATTAAAGGTGATACGCTGTCACTGTATGAATTCACCCATGAAAATAAATGCAGATGGTAATGTTTTTTCATGCGCGAATAATCACGATTTATCTAGGTATGCTTTTGGTAATGTAAATGAAACACCGCTAGAAAAGATTGTAACTTCTGAAGAATTTATTCAGGATAAAGCTAACAAAATGACAGTTGATCTTACCCGAGTTCCCAAAACATGTCTTTCTTGTGAGAAGCGAGCCTATAGAAGCTTTTGGGAAGAAATCTGTAATATGCGAAGACGCTTATTTCTAAAAAAACCACTTAAGAATTTTATATACTGTTTCTTTGGAATAATAGTTATGTGTTATGAAAGATTTAACAGAAATGATACATTCCACAAGTATTTTTGGAATTACGTATGTAAGCAAAGCCAAAAAATTCACGATGAATTTCAGTTGAGACAGTTGAGAACGGCGGGGGAACATATCAGTGAAAATCGCAAAAAAGAAAATATATAATATTATTGGCATTATTGTTATGGTTTTGGCCTTAGTATATATTATTAAGACTTTTTTATCGTTTGATGTTGACTGGCGTGACTTGTTATCATTAAGGTATATTTTTTATATTATGATTTCTGTGGCAATAATGATAATGGTTGTAATTGTTAATTCTTATTGTTGGCATTCTATTCTATCGTCATTCAACGGAAAAAAAGTTGATTTTAAAGCTACTTTAAACGTTTACTCAAATTCAAACCTCGGAAAAATACTTGCCCGGAAATGTAGGACACTACGCCGGACGCCAGCTTTTTGGCGCTTCTGTGGGCTTAAAGCAGTCGCAGCTTATTCTTGCTTCAATAATGGAAATTATATATAATACGGTGGCAGCATTTTTGTTGTCGGTGCTCTTTGCCTGGGGAAAAGTACTAGAACTAATAAAGGAAATTTTTCCGCAGCTAAATATTATACTAATAATTATTGTAGGTATATGTGCGGGCGTTGCATTAATTCTGCTTTTATATTTTATTTTTAGAAAAAAAAGTTTTTTCATCGAGTTTATTGCATTGATAAAAACAATTAGGTTTTGGGTTTTATTCTTAAAAGGAATTCTTTTTTCTGTTATTAATCTTTTAATGATTGGAATAATGCTTACATTATTGATAAGTGTAAACGCTTCACTTGATTACAATAGTTTTATAACTGTTGTAACTGCTAGCGTAACATCATGGTTTATTGGATTTATTGCTCCAGGTGTACCCGGGGGAATAGGAGTACGCGAATCAGTGCTTATTTTAATGCTTGCATCGGTTTGCCCCAGTGAAGTTGCGCTTGTTGCGGGATTGTTTCAAAGAATATCTTTTATTATAGGAGATGTTTTGGTTTGCCTGATAAGTAGGGCTTTATTATTTTCTGAAAAATACAAAACAGCTCCTCGTGAATTATAATAATATAACGGGTTTTTCATTGAAGACGGATAGAAAATAGAGTGCTGTAAAGTTTTAAAGTATTCATTTTATCCTGATTCATTATGCTTGCGATAGCATTATCTTATCCGTCATGTTGCAGATGTTCGTTAAAAAGTACTACTGTAATTGTAACTTCCATGAGTTATGCCATTCTGTATATAACTCGGCGCTATTATTAAATTCAATTTCTTACTTATTCATATGTAATATTTTGATCTTGAGCCAATAATTCGTAAAAGACATATTTGACGCATAGTAATCCGTGCCAAAATATTGAATAATCACCGTTCCATTATATGTATTTTAAAAAAATTTTTATAACAGCCAAAATCAAGAATTTTCTCCTTGATTTTGGCTGTTTTTTCGTTTAAAAATGCGTCAAATATGTCTTTTACGAGAACTTTATCTCTTAGGATAATGAAGAAAATTAGGATTATTATGTGGTTTTCTGAAAATTCAATTAAATGAATATGTTGCTCCAAATTGAACACTAGCGTCGGTGAGGTTGAACGCCAAGTCACGCTATTGAACACCATTTTAGAGAGCATTGCTCTCTAAAAAATTGGGTTTAGCGCATTTGTTTCTGAAGCTGTTACCTGTTCATCGACTGCGACGCTAATATGGATTTTTGGTGACATTACTGTTTAACCGAAAGTGCCTACTTATGTTCAACGTGAGTGACGTATTCATTAAACAACTTGGCGCTTATGAACTATGTACTTATGGATGTTAGCTTACGTTCGATGTGTGGTGTTATAAATAATAATTACTATTTTTTCAGGAGGAGATATAACTATGGGTGAACATATTAACAATAAGCAGCCATTCATTGCTGAGCACACTAAACAGGGTTATGCTGGTATAACAAATCGAGCAATAAAATGTGCAAAAATCGTATCTGTATTGAGCGATTATATGTGCTCCGATATAACAAATTTTACTATTCTTGACATTGGTACTGGCTCTGGCGGAATAGCTAATGGACTCGCACAACTGGGAAATCATGTTACGTCTGTAGATGTTAAAAATATGATAACAGAAACTCCAGATTTTCGATTTGTACAGGTTGACAGTGTGAAATTACCATTTGAAAATGAAAAATTCGATATAGTTGTTTCAAATCATGTAATTGAGCATTTGGGAAGTCCATTATACTGGGAAGTTCATATTGGTGAAATAAATCGTGTATTAAGACACGGAGGATATGTCTACTTCGCAACTCCGAATCGTCAATTTCCCTGGGAATCTCACACGAGAGTTTTTTTTGCTCACTGGCTACCTAAGAAAATTTTTTTTGCGGTGTTGAAAATGCTTGGACGTTATCAGGAACCTATTTGTTTACTAACACATAGGAAAAAGCGGCAATTGTTCAAAAAGTATGGATTTGACTATAGGGAATACACTATAGATCTATTGAGAGATCCTGCTAAATATCATTTAGATGAGTGGACGCATGGTTCAACCGCGAAACCCATGAATATACCGGATTTCATTGCTCCTCTCTCCCTGCATTCGATTTTTGCTTTACATAAACCGTTGAAATCAGAAATCACCAAATGAGGGAGTATAAATAGAAATTCTGGTACATTGGGTGTGAGCAGTCAGTCAAAATTATAGGGGAATGCGCTTTCATTCCAAGGTTCGGATGTGGAGCCGCAGCTTGTATGATGGGGTTCATTGGTGGCCCGTATTATTTCATTTTTCGAGGAGTGGTCGTCGGGCTGGTTTACATGCCCTGTGGCCACTTTTTAATACGTTTGTAGCACCATGCAATTCATATATTAAAAAATGTGTTTAATACTTTAAAAGTTAAAAACTTTATTATATAATTGCGAGTAGAAATTCGTGGAAGACATGTTTTGAGCTCAAGAGAGTTGAAAGATTTCGCAAATGAATCGTTTCACGATTTGTTGATTGTCTTTTTCACAATTTTTTAATCATTTATTTAAAAAAAAGCATAAAAAAAGCATAAAAAAAACAACGCTCCTCAATAAAAGAGAAGCGTCATCTGCTTTGACGAAAAAAGTAATTTTATTCACGGATTGCTTATAAAAATGCGCTTATTGTTTTGGTAAACGATTCATTTGCGAAAACTTTTAACTCATAAGTTTTGAGAAATAAAATAGGCAACTTGCTTCATAAAATAAAAAATTTTTTCAGTAGTAAAAAAGCAGACATAGTTATTACTTGATTATTTAAGTGATTTAAAACTGCTGAAAAGGGCAAGTATGTATATACAGTTTCGATATGTTAAATGTATATAGGATGTCTTTGAAACCATTAAGGAGGGAAACAGAATATTATGGCAAATTTTACTTATGATGCAAGAAGAGGCGGCGTGTTCTGTCCAGAGCAAAAACTTATGCCACAACCCGGCAGAATATTTAGGCGGCAAGCATTACTCGACATCGTGAACGTAGTTTACACAACGCAAGCAAGTAGGCAAGCACAACCACTCAAGGGTTTGAAATATCTTGAAATCGGTTGCGGAACCGGAATTTTTGCATATGAGTTTTACAAGCTAGGTGCAGAAGTCATTGTGCATGATATATCAACGGATGTACTCGAAATAGCAAGTAATATTTTTAACACCGATAAAGAACGCTTAAAAATTAAGCATGACCTTGACAATGAAGACAAAGGGCTTTATGATATTGTAACGGCTTATTCAGTCTTAGAGCATATCGAAGATGATTTAGCGATGCTGAAATATTGGAAGAGTTTCCTGAAAGATAACGGTACATTCATTTTGTCTGTTCCCGCACGAATGAAGCATTGGACTTATGTAGATGATGTGGCAGGTCACCTTAGAAGATATGAAAAAAATGATTTGGAAAAATTATTATTAAGTGCGGGATTCTCTACCCACGAGATTATTAGTCTGGGGGTTCCGTTTCAATTGATAATTATGAAATTAGCTGGTTTTTTGGTTTGGAAAAAAGAAGCACGGGCGCTAAAAGATTTATCTAATCAACAAAAAACAGAGTTAAGCGGAATAGTACCCAAGCTATATAAATATCATAGATTTTTACCATATAGATTATTAGTTTTGATGGCGAAGTTTCAAAGACTGTTCTACAAAACAGATTGGGGTTTTGATTTTGTTGTAACAGCGAAAAGGAGTATAAAATGAGTTTCAAATATGATGCCAAAAGAGGTGGTATATTTAGCAAAGAACAGCATCTAATGCCTGGACCAGGGACAATTTTTCGACGGCAAGCTATTTTAGATATTTTTGCTCATTTGTATCATCAAATCACGCCGGGTAAATATTTGGGAATTGGCTGTGGGGTAGCTGCAATTGATTATGAGTTCTATAGGCTGGGATACACTTGTGAAGTATATGATTTGTCTGCTGAGGCATTAAATAATATTAAAGCAGTATACAATGAAAGTAAAGAGCGGCTAGTTATTAAAACAGCACTTGCTGTTGATGATAGCTATGACATAATTGGTGCCTATGAGGTTTTAGAACACAATAAAGATGACAATGCTACTTTGATGGAATGGTCTAAGTATTTGAAGTCGAACGGATTACTATTCATTTCTGTTCCGGCGCGGATGAAATACTGGAGCTATGCGGATGAGGTATCTGGTCATTACAAGAGATATGAAAAGCAGGAGCTGATACAACTCCTTAACAATTGCGGTTTTGAAATTGTTGATATGTTGAGTATAGGTTTTCCTGTCCAAGTTATGCTACTCCCGATAAGTCGTGCGATAAGACATAAAAAGTTGTTAAATGAAAACAAAAACAAGCCACACGAGATACGTTCATTATCAACAGGTTTAATTGAACCGCAATTATGGAGCATTAAAAAATTTTTTCCATTTCGCTTATTTGTACTGTTCGGAAAATTCCAACGATTATTCTATAAAACTGACTGGGGTCACAGCTTTGTAGTAGTCGGACGAAAAAAGTGAAATTAGAGTTCAGCGAGTGGATTTTGCATGTACATTAAATACCATATTCATTTTCACTTATTAAGTTTGGCCGACTGAGTAGTAATGTTAAAAGTAAGGTGGAGAATTTATAAGATAATATTCCTGGAAAATACTACCTGATGCTGGCAACGCAGAAGGCATTGAGAACAATGGCAACAATGGCAAGGGTTTGGTGAAGCGTTTTCCTTATCGAACCCTTGAGTGCCTGATGTTTTATAACATTGAATTCTTGCAATGCTTTTGTCCGTTATTAGTATTCAATATTAGACATATGCTCTAAATTTATTGAAACTGCATACTTGGTCTTTATACGAAACTTGCATATGCTATTTCTCATGATTTATCCAACCACGAAATCTGTTTTATATAGGGAACTTCCAAAGACCACCGCATAAATCGCATAAATATGATAAAATAAACATGGCATTGGGCGACAAACTTGAAATAATCACAAAAGCGCCCACAAATTAGAAAAAAATCAAAGAGCAATTAGATACGGCGATGCTGGATAAAGCACAAGAAGTCGGGCGCCCTCCAATAGATAAACACATGCTTTTTAAAATATGTCTGTTAGAAAGCTGGTATGGGCTATCTGATGAACAAGCAGAATATCAGATAAATGACAGGCTTAGTTTTCAACGATTTTTAGGGCTTGACTTGAGTAAAAAAGTACCGGATCAAAACACTATATGGACATTAAAAACTTGTCGAACAGTGACGCTGAATATAATATATTCTCATCTTTCGTGGAGGAGCTAGAAGAATTAGGCATCGTAACTTGAGAGGGGCCAATAATAGATGCCACATTTCTGGAAGTACCGCGCCAGCGCAGCAGTCGCGGAGAAATCATAAATATAAAAAACAACGAAATACCCGAGGAATGGGACGATAAGAAACGCTCCCACAAAGACACGGATGCCCGGCGAACAAAGAAAATAACGATACATATTACGGTTACATGGATCATTTGAAGATTGACAAGGACAGCAAGATCATAACGGATTTCACCATAACCGGTGCAAACGCATGATAGTCAGTATATGACGGAACTAATAGATGAAACCGACAAGGAAGTGTGGCTGGACAGCGCATACACGGGCAAAGAAATGGAGAAGTAAGTCCGCGAAAACAACCCGGATGTAATATTGCACATCAACGAAAAAAGGAGAAAGAACAAACCGCTTACGGAAGAGCAAAAGGCAGAAAACCGTGAAAAATCCAGAACCCGTGCGCAGGTAGAGTATGTCAACGGGCAGATGACAATATGTGGAGGATTGTTTATCCGATGCGTTAATTAAGTGGCAGGCTGAAACAGCTATCTTTTTGAAGAACATGGCATATAACACCAGCAGATTTTCTTATTTAACAGTAGAGAAACCACTAGTTGAATAAGTCCCCAAAGGAGTAGTGTGCCCTTTTCGCTCCAAAAGGCGAAAATCCACAGAAAAATGTGGGCATTACAACCCTGATCCACCGTTTTTATTGATTTTCATGAGTATTTTATATTGATTCATGAAAAACTGTAGGATGACCCAAAATTATGAGGTTTTTGGAAGTCCCCATAATAAGCTGCTGTTAAAGTGTCAATATTGATAATGTTTATATAAAAAGAAAAGGGAAGCGTTGAATAGTACGAGGGCTATAATGACATGATTTTTAACTCTATTTCATTTATATTTTTTTTTACATCAATCATTTTTTTGTTTTACACGTTGCCCCATCGTTTTCGTTGGGTTCTGCTGTTGATTGGAAGCTATTACTTTTATATGGCTTGGAATCCGATGTATATATTTCTTATTACATCTACTTCTTTTATTTCCTGGTTGTGTGCTTTATTGATAGAAAGAAAGAAAGAATATAAAAAATTATTCCTTATAATAAGCCTATTTATAAATCTTGGTATACTTTTTGTCTTTAAATATTTTAATTTCTTAAATGAGTCAATAAAAGTATTGTTTGTGTATTGTGGTATTTCATATCCTATTAAGAATTTTGATTTACTATTACCAATGGGCATTTCATTTTATACATTCCAGTCACTCAGCTATACAATTGATGTGTATAATGGAAAAGTTAATATAGAAAGAAATTATTTCTTCTTTTCTTTATATGTCACCTTTTTTCCTCAGTTGGTGGCTGGTCCTATAGAACGTTCTGATGCCCTATTACCGCAGTTCAGAGAATTTCATGATTTTGACTATGATCGTGTTGTTGGAGGGATGCGTAGAATTCTGCTCGGCTTGTTTAAGAAGGTTGTAGTGGCCGATACAGTTGCGCTATATGTAAACACCATTTTTAATGATATCTCTAAGTATCGGGGATTATCGGTTATTACCGCAGCGGTGTTGTTCTCGGTTCAGATTTACTGTGATTTTTCCGGATACTCAGATATAGCTCTAGGTAGCGCTCAGGTATTAGGTTTTAAGTTGATGGAAAATTTTCGACAGCCTTATTTATCACACTCAATCAGAGTGTTTTGGAAGCATTGGCATATTTCGCTATCGACATGGTTTAGAGATTATTTGTATATTCCTCTCGGAGGAAGTAGGGTTAAACCTTGGCGTAAACATCTTAATCTTATGATTACTTTTTTATTAAGTGGTTTATGGCATGGAGCCGACTGGACCTTTATAATATGGGGTGGACTTCACGGGATATATCAGATTGTTGAGGATATTGGCGCAAAATTTTTAAAAAAAAGACGGAAAAACTTTAAAATTTTTATACGTAATGGTATTTTTTATTATATGAAGAAAGTTTTGCAAATTATTGTTATTTTTTCATTAATTACTTTTGCATACATATTTTTCCGTGCAAATAATGTTTCAGATGCTTTTACTGCAATTCGAAATGCATTTATAGATCCTCTTGATTTAAATCAATTGCTTTCAGATGTTTTTAGCGTAGCTGAAAGCGTAATGCCTAATGAGATAGTCTTCCGTCATTTTTTCCTTGCTTCGATTGTCATGGGGGTATTCATTATACTTATTATTGACATAATTCAAAGGTTTTGTTATGAAATGAAAAAGACAGTTGGAATTAATAGACCAGTTCGCTGGATGATATATTTTTTTGCTTCTGTATTAATAATTTTTTTCTACTTACTCCAAAATGGAATTTTTGGACAAACGAGTGATTTTATATATTTTCAATTTTAGGAGATAAATCATGCTAAAGTTTTGGAAAAATTGTGGAGTTCTATTGTTTTTAATATGTGTGTTCTATTTTGCTTTTTTTGTATATACAGTTTGCGTTCTACCTCCTGTTTTCATTGGCTCTTATCAATCTACTATACAAGCATATCATTGGCGTGCTCATACAGCGCCGTCGCCTAAAATGTATTTGATTTCTTCGTCTACTGGGGCGTTTGGATTGGATGCTGCTACTTTTGAATCTCTTACTCCTTATACTGTGATTAACTTAGGTATTAGTGGAGCTTTATCTGTTCAGTATGAAGGCTCTATAGTGCTGCACAATGTCAATCCGAATGATTTAGTCGTGATTTCACTTGAACAACGTGTGTTAAAATCCTCAAAGGTTTTGCCTGATCCGGCCTATGTTGTAACTGGCATGGATGGCAACTTAACTATGTACCGTTATCTTTCTCCTGAATCATATGTATCTGTGGTGCGATATTTCCCAACGTATTTTTTTAAAAAGCTTTCTCTCATGCTTTTACCACCCCCGCGTTGGAAGGAATGGACATATAGCGCGTCTGCATTTGATGGAAACGGAAATATGACAACGTATTACCGCCCATTAACGGAACAGCACAATTTGCAGATTGCTGGTTATAATCCTTCTTATATTGATCCAGATATGATAACGTATATAAACTCTCTTGCTAAAAAAATAAAGGATAGTGGAGCTGATGTGGTTTTTTCTTTTCCCCCATTAAAACGTTCGGATTTTATTGAAACTGATGAAGAATTAGTTTATTATGCAGAGGAGCTCGAAAAACAGCTTGATTTTTCAACTATTTCCGATATATTGGATTATATGTTCACTGATGATCTTATCTATAACACAACATCACATATGAACACGCAGGGTTCAATTAAAAGATCAGAGTTGTTAGCGAGAGATATTAACAGTTATTTGAAGTGATGAAGCTGCCATTGCTTTTGACGCGCAATCCGGTATTTATGAAGTTCGTCTGGAAAAGATAACAAACACCAATACCGCGCAAATATTAACGAGCTTATTGACATTCTGAAAGACCGTCTGGTATTAGCTCTTATTGAAGATACTGAAGTAAAACAAACTGAGGCTGTTCATATTATTATTGACGAAATCACGAAATCACTCGGTCTGTTGTACCTATACGAGAAAATCGTTCAATATATAGAAATCTATCTCCCTGAGAGTCCAAATTTTATCACAATCGTAAGGCTAATTACTAATGGGAGATATTAACCTGTTGACATTGGTTTCAAAACTGTAACTTACATGCGACGTCGGTACTTATTTTGGAAAGTATTCGTAAATGAAATGTTTTGAGAATATAACAGAGTTGTTTTTGTATTAATTAAGTTGAAAAGGAAAAAAAGTTAAATAAAAAAACAGGCATTTACATTTGCTTACAAATGAACATGACTGTTTGGAGGAAAAAAATATATATTCTGATTTTTTTGTGCTATATTAAAAATAAAGTTCTCAAAACATTTCTTTTACGAGTACTTTTGACTCTTACGATTTACTGGATAATGGATCTAAAAGGAGGGCCTTACCCCATTATTTTCCACAGTATTCAACAGTACATAGTTTTTACCGACGCGCTAGGTTAAGTGGACTTTGGGAGAGAGTGCTAAAAACGGTGGTTAGAAAGACCGTTTAAAAAATGGCCGTAACCCAACCCCATGCTATGGAAATAATCGACTCGCAAAGCGTGAAGACGATTTATGCCAGTGAAGATCGCAGTATCGAAGGTAGGAAAAATGTCAAAGGACGAAAGCGTCATATTGTGGTTGATAAAATGGGTGATTTGTTATCGGTTGTTGTTTACGCGGCGGATATTAACGATACAAAAGTCGGCATAGACCCATCATGTGAAGCTCATTTCAGGTATCCTACTATTGAAGCCTTTTGCGGCAATGGGGGTTATGAGGATGTTTGTGAACGATGTTTATGAATACTTGGGACTGCGTGTTGACATATCCGAATGTACACATTTGCTTGATGGGTCATTCACACCATCTATCAAAAGATTATGAAATTATTACTAAGTCTGCCGAGGCAATGCTTAGAATCTCCTATATTTATATGCTTTTACGAAAGCTATAGTAAGATGAATACAGCTTCTTAAATACTAAGTTATTTAATTGAAAGGATGATTTTGTAATGAACAGTATTTTAGCAAGTGACAGATGTAAAAAAATAACTTTGATATTAATACTTGTATTGAGTGGAATTGTGAGATTATGGGGAACAGACTACGGGTTACCATATTATTTGCATCCAGATGAACGCATAATTGTTGATTCTGCAGTTTATATGGCACAAAGACATTCTTTTGAACCGAACAACTTTGCGTGGCCTGCACATTTAATTATGCAGTTAAGTATGGTGTTTTATTCATTAGTTTCTTTTTTTGCATTTAGAATGCCAGTAGAGGAGGTAGCTAAGAATCATAGGGAATTGTTTTATTTGTTGTCGAGAGTAATAACAGCTTTGTTTGGCATTGGTACAGTTGGATTAAGTTATTTAGTAGGATCGAAAATCAAAAAAGAAATTGGTTTAATATCAGCCTTTTTATTTGCGTTCTTTCCTATATATATTACTCATTCTCACTATGCAACAACAGATATACCTACTTCATTTTTAATGATGATATTTATAAATATTGCAATACGGTACCTCAATGACGCAAGTTATAGAAACTTGAGCTTAATGTGCTTAATTACTGCAGCATTTGTAGCCACTAAGTATCCTGGTGCTATCTTATGCATCTTTATAGCTGTAGTTGTTATTATCCAAGGCCTCATAGATAAAAGTTACTCCAGAATAGTTTTACATGGTATGTTGGCTGTGATAATGGTTGTATTTTTTTTTTTTCTTATATCACCTGTATTATTTACTAATTTTACAGCGACTAGTAATGCCATAACACGCGAAGCGAGATCTACTCATTTAGGAGCTGATGGTTTAGGATGGGGTGGAAATATACTTTTTTATGCTTCTACATATCTTTCATATAGCGGATCAATTCTCTTTTTATTTCTGATATATGGTATATATGTTTTTTTGAAAAGGAAAATAGGATATAAATTCTTGCCACTCTTTTTGGGGTTTTTTTACGGTGTTTTGCTAAGCTATATGCCACTGCATTGGGAAAGATGGGCTGTGCCAGTGTACGTAACACCGTTATTATTATCCGCTATTGGTATATATTATGCTTTCGAGTTCTTGAAATCAAAAGTTACTAGCATAAATTCTACTCAATATATAAAAATATTTAATATTATGGTGTCGATCACAGTAATGAACTTTTTTGTGGGGGTAGTGGGTAATTTATTTGAATTTGTTATTCCTGATACTAGAGTTTTGTCACAAGAATATTGCCAAGAAAATAATATAAATGATAATAATTCTAGTAGCGAGGGTTATACGCCGTTAAAT
Organism: Holotrichia oblita; assembly: GCA_023690525.1. Lineage (NCBI taxonomy): Eukaryota > Metazoa > Arthropoda > Insecta > Coleoptera > Scarabaeidae > Holotrichia > Holotrichia oblita. The sequence continues at coordinate 5,464 of JALQSN010000697.1, read as the reverse complement.
CCGGGTCGGCCTGATAATCTGAATTACTTTGAAGAAAGCGATGGTATATATTATTTAAGTCAAAATAGAATTGAAAATATCCTCTTGAGCAGTTCAATGTTCAATAGGTATTATGCAGAGCCCGACAGATATATAAAGCAAATAAATTTGTATAGCTGCCTTGATGACTATTATACATTAGAGAATCAATATATTAGTGAAAAAAGGAAAAAATCAATTTTTGAACCTTTAAATATAGTTTATAGTATTAATTATATTAAGAACACTATGGCACTTAATTATGTTGGTCCTGATTTACTATTTTATACAGCAGGTAAGCAAAACTATATAATGTATAATCTGTCGGATAGGATTATGTTTGATGATGAGCATAAGAATTATGACAGATATTATGTGAGGGGCTTACATTCATCTGAAGCAGATGGAACATGGACAGATGGAAAAGAAACAGAATTTATTTTTTATATTGATGAAATAGATAGAGATGTGACACTTTTTTTTGAGGTTCAACCGCTGATAAGTAACAATTTAGTTTATCAAAATATTCAGATATTGATTAATGATTTAATGGTGGAAAACTTGAACATTAGGGAGGACGGAACGTACAAAATTGATATCAGGTCTGAAATAATACAAGATGGAAAGCTAGATATTTTGTTTATTTTGGATGACGCAGATTCGCCAAAGGAGCTATCATTAGACAATGATGAACGGAACTTGAGTTTGCTGTTTAAGCGAATGTGGATTGAATAAACTTACAATTGCTGAAAGGATACAGAAAATATGGATCATGGAACGTTTATCATACTTCTCCCGTGCTATAATGATTGGGAATCTATTAATTTATTATTAAGTGATATAAACAACGCGGCTGATCATAGTAGTTACAATTTTAAGGTAATCATTGTAAATGATGGCTCAAGCGATGAGTGTTGCATACAAAGTTTTGGATTTCAAGCTATTAATTTAATAGTTAAGATTGAATTAATAAGAAATCTGGGTCATCAAAGGGCAATATGCATAGGCTTGTCATATATATATGATAATTTTAAAGAATATGAAGGTGTTATTGTTATGGATTCAGATGGCGAAGATGATCATAAAGATATATTTAGTTTAATAAGAGAGCTGGAGTCTGATAAGATTATATTCGCAAAAAGGAAAAAAAGGAGTGAGAGCTTTATTTTTAAACTATTTTACTATATTTATAAACAACTATTTTATTTTCTCACAGGTCATTATATTTTTGGCGGCAATTTCAGTTTAGTCCCGAATAAAATGCTTAAAAAGGTAATTGTAATATCTGAAATATGGAATCATTATTGTGCTGGAATAATAAAGTCTAAATTAAAAGTTAAGTATGTGGACTGTAATCGAGGAAAAAGATATAAAGGTGTCTCAAAAATGAATTTTACATCTTTAATTGTACATGGATTATCTTCAATTTCTGTTTTTAATGAGATTGTATTTGTGAGAATGACTATTTTTACTGTTATATTGTTAGTTGTCAGTATAATTGCTATAATATTTGTAATCTTATTAAAAATTACAACTGATTTAGCAACCCCCGGTTGGGCAACTACGGTAATTGGCGTTATTATGATTATTTGTATTCAATTTGTGTTGACAATTCTGAACTTTGTATTTTACACACTAGGAAACAGAAACCAGTCCATGTATATTCCGCATGAAGAATATGCAAGATTTATATCGAATACGGCGGTTGAATTTCGAAAAGATGTAACACATCCTTCTGACACAATGATAGCGAATAGTTTTCAGTAGAATTTGTGTTTTGTAACCAGTATGTATAAGGGATGACAAGAGGAGGTCATTTCCATTTTATAATGAAAAGGTATATCTGGGAAAAACCTGACATACCGAAATAATCAATAATATTAGGGCCATATATATTAGGGAATGTTTCAGATTTAGTGTAATTGGATTTTCAAAGTAAGTTTGAATAAGCCTAATAATGGTCAGAATAAAGATACAGCCGGAAAGATAAGGCTCTGCCGGAGCAACCTGAGGAACTGGTTGCGGAACTCAAAGCAAGGTGAAGACGATCGCTTCGGCGGTCGTTTTTGCTTGCTTTAGATTCCCAAACCGATAAACTCCGGAGGTTTGGAGGCAGAGCCTCCAAGGTCTTATGCCGGTTGTTTATTCATCAGCCTTTCCTCAAAGAAAATCATTAGCTGCCCCATTATTATGCCCCAATCACGGGTGGGCATATTCCATTTTTTACTGTGAATATGGCGCACCAAATTGGACACTTGAGGCGCGCAGATTAGACACCCGCGACGTTGAAATTAGACAGTAGCAACACGCAAGTTAGACACTCACAAACAAGCCCTCTGATTCTGTAAGCTTGGTGAACACCGCATAGCGGTGAATAAACCCAAGGAGGTCATATGATGACCAATTACAGAGAAATACTGAGGCTACGAAGCCTCGGACTATCCTGTCCGGTTTTTAGTATTGTTTGAATGACTTTATAATTGGGTCGGTGTGTATAAAAGAACACATTGGCGCAAGCAGCTTCCAGCCGTTTCGGCGAGTATTGGTCGGCCATTTTTAACAGCGCAATACACGCTCTGTACCCTTGTTGCTCCACTTTGTATGACGTCAGTATGCCTTCTACAACAGTTGTCGTATTAGTGCCGATTTGGCCGCCCATGTGCGGAAACGGTATCCATTCCATTGAACATACTGTTGGTGTTTTGGCGGCATATGAGCTTCAGTGGTGCTGCGCTGTCCGCGTCTGCCATACAACCGAACATGAGAGCAAATGCGGCTGTTATCGAAGAATACTTCTACAACGTTGCGTGTCAGCCGTACTTTCACTTCGCGTTTTATATATTCGAACGGTACGGGTAGTATTGCTCGTCTGCTTGAACATGGTAGTCAAAAGAAACAGTTGCCACCTTCCAAACGGCCAGTTCGTAGGCTGAACGTGGATGCGAAAGTAAGAACTGGTGCTCTTCGGAAAACAAGATGGCACGACTTCCATCTTTCTTTTGAAACGGCTTGTGGTTGAACGTATGAAGCCGCTTCATCAATGATGGCGACAGGACGGACGCCGTTTAAACCTTTCATGATTTCGATTTCCTTATGAAGCTGGCGTTTGGCATCGTTGCGGAAGTATTTAGCCTCAAACCCCAGTTGTTCCAGTAAGTTTTTATAGAAGATACGCGGCGTCAGCTTAGAATCAGATAAATATAATGAGCAAAAGTTGTCTGATTGTGTTTCATCAACAAACCGGCGCAAAATAGTGGTTTTTCCGCACCCGCTGTCACCAAGCACAACAGTGAAGAGCTGTTGTGCCGCCGTGTACTTTAGCCGCTCAATCAATTCATCGGAATCATTGCTCTTGAAAAGGTTTTTTGTGGGGATAGACCGGGAAAACGGTGTGTGCGTGAGTTTTTAAAAGGCTTCAAACATGGTCCTCACCGCCTTGATTGATTTGGGCATAGCTAATGGCACGTGCTTTGGGGAGTGAACGATTATCGAACTGTTTTTGCTTGCCGTCCAACAACCGCGAAGTTTCCGGGGTGGCGTCGGTCATATGTGCCGGCAGTTTCGGGCGCGGGCCGGTATGTGGGCCTATGACCAACTCACTCACTGGAAAGCGCACAAACCTTCTGGCGGCGATTCCGGGTTGTTGATACAGCTTCATTTGGGCGGCGGCATATCCGGCTTCACGGAGATGGTCTTGCAAGGTGGAGCGCTTGAGCAAACCCTTCGGGGCCTTGCCTTCCATCTCCAGTATTTCGATGATTTGCGGAATGCTCCGGCTTAGTACTTCGCGCCGCAGTAAAATGACCTCCTTTACCAACTCGCCGGGGATGAGCCATTTGGAAACATCCGAATCCGACTGGTATTTAAGCCCTTCAAGCCATTTTTGGGCATAGCGGTTAAGCCAGCGGTTCATGGTTTTTCGGCTTACCCCCGCCAGACCACAGGCTTCACTTTTTAAGAACCAAATTCTCCCTCTGTCGGCGTTTTCTTCCATTGCCGTCAGGATTGGGCTGATGATTTTATACCGCTCTAAGGCGATCTGCTCGTTGCTTCTGCTGTCTGCCATACCGTAATCAGTCCTTTCGCACAGGATTTTTATTACGGTGACAGTCTACCGCGCCCGCTATCCCGGGCGCGATTCCGAACGGGTACAAAGTTGATGAGCGAAAACCCAGTTGTTTGAGTTGGCGGCCGCCCGCACTATCTCCTTAAAAGCGGGTTGCCAAACCTCACGCCCCACCTTGAAACAAGGGTTAGCAGGATGTTTAAAAAGTACGGCTTAACGGTCTCCCACCATCCGCGAATCCGCCTCGTTGTCCCGTATGAACAGGGGGGATTGGTTTTTGCCGTTGTTTTTTCTTGGCCGGTTACGGTGTTTTCTATTGCTTCCGCCCCGTACCTTTTATAGGGCACTACGCAATCCGGCAACTCATGGTGTATCCGTTTGCATTTTGGGCAATACATGCGCCGAATTACCAGCATTTGCGTTTCTTCCTCGCTCTTGCGCACCTGCCTTTCTCTCGTGCCCCGCATATATAATTCGGTTTGGCACAACGGACAATGGCTTGTTTCCAATGCCACCACAAAATAAAAAACCGCCCTCTTCGTTAAGGTGGTAGTTCCAGATTATTATCATTTTTTTCGACCCCCTTCGTGGCATTATATACCAGTTGCTTTCTCGCGTGCCCTCTGTTTTGGGCCATGCTGTTCGGCTGTTTGAGGACATTTTCTTTCATTGATAATCCTATCCATTATGGATAGGATCACCAATTACACGTAAGTCTATACGTCCTCATATATTCAGTTATAGTGGTGGCTGAGAAAATAACCTAGAAATAGCCTGAGTAATTTGATGATGGTGAGGATATTGCTGAGTGATTTAGCTCAGCCCCCACCTGACCCTAATCCTATCCTCAACCCTCCCAAAGACCATCCTCTCAATAACCAACCCCAGCACAACAATAACAATAATAACGCACATCATCTGATTAATATCCGCCAGTTCTCTTCCGATCATCAATATCTGCCCCAGACCCTTAGTCGACGACATCATCTCCCCGGACATCAACGCCCTCCAAGCGAAGGACCAGCCCTGCTTCAGCCCTGTGATCACGCTTGGCAGACTGGCCGGGACTATAACCTTTATATACAGCTTGAGACGCCGAAGGCCCATAGTTCGGGCTGCTTTTATGTACAATGGGTTTATATTCTTTATGCCGGACTCTACCGCCATGCCGATACTGAACGCGGAGCCCAGCACAATGACGAAGATAATCGCCGACTCATTTAATCCGAACCACAGTATGGCAAAAGGTAACCAGCAGATGCTCGGCAGTGTTTGTAGGCCCAGGATTACCGGTTTTATATGATTTGCGAAAAAGTCAAATTTACGATCAGCAACCCCAATAAAATCCCTAACAGGCCTGACACGCCGTAGCCGAACAGT
>JALQSN010000696.1:0-26125 GCA_023690525.1 Holotrichia oblita | reverse complement strand
AAACGGAGCTAATGCGACAACCAATCTCTATTTGGAGGGGCTAATTTTTCCGGTCAAACCATCGGCTCAGGTACTGTAGATATTCTCTACTCAGGCACTATGAATAATGGAACATACACTCTGGTTGATGTATCTGGCATAAACTCAAATACACAATTAGCCGACAACGGCGAACTTCTCTACAACGGACCAGGGAACATTCACAGACCGACGGGCTACAGCCTTTTATCTGGAGAATGACAATAACAAATTACTGAATCTGGTTGTTAGCGACTTGCTAAATACTACCGTGACCTGGACTAATAACGACTCTCAAAAACCGGGCTACTGGGACAGTCTTATTTCGAAAAACTGGACTGGGGTTGTAAAGAGCAAAAATGTTTCCCAATTTTTAAACGATGATTCGGTTATATTTGGCGATGCCGGAGCGGGAAGCGTAGTAGTTGACGCGAAAGGCGTAACAATAACCGACAACGCTAACGGTCAACTTATAACCAATCCGCCTATAGCTGGCATGACAGTCAATAATTCTTCCGGTAATGATTACACCTTCAGCGGCGGCAGCATCGGCGACAGTAGCAACAGCGGCGGTGCCAGCGGCAGATTAATCAAAGACGGCGCTGGCGAACTAACCCTTAATAATGCCAATACCTATACAGGCGGCACTCAACTTAACGGCGGCAAAATTAATATAGGCAATGACCAAGCCCTCGGCACTAACAGCCTATCCATGGGCACTGGCACCACGCTTGGGTTTAACGGCAATTACAAAATTGCTAACAACATAAACATAAACGACAGCTCCAGCGCAAACTTCAAAACAAATGGCGGCGTTAACGCAGCTATAACCGGTGAAATACAAGGCGACATTGCTAGCGACTTTAACAAAACCGGCGCCGGCACACTGACCATCGGCAAGGCTAACGTAACCAATGCCACTGTTGAAGAAGGGAGATTACGCATTGACTACAATAAAACCTTAACAGTTGCAGATACCCTGGAGCTTAAAGACGGAACGATATTAGGCGTAGGTCTTAACAAGGCTGTTACGGCTGATAAAGTAATAATTGGCGAAGACGTCACTCTTAATTTAAACTACCTAGACAATAATAATTACGCATCGGGAACGGAGATTACTCTGATACAAGCGAAAGATGTAGTTGTGGACCACTTTACCCGCGTGACGATTGGCGGTGTGGAGATGATTGACAATGTGGATTTGAAAACACTTTGATCCTGATGAGTATTTTCTCAAGATAACTGTACAAAGATTTGGATTTGACAACCACAATGTCAAGGCTATAATAAACGGACTAGCCTGGAAAGATACGGTCCCAGACACATCTCACGGTACGTTTAATATTGCCGACAACTTTACACTTGACGTAAAGCTTATAGACAATGATACCGTCACCGACTTGGGTACCAATAACGCCTTAGGTTGGGATGGCAAAACACTTACCAAAACAGGCGCAGGAACTCTGACACTTACAGGTGATAACGAGTATTCAGGCAATACCGAAATCAAAAAAGGGACATTAGTTCTAACCAGTGCGAACAGCATAGGCGGCTCCAGCGGCGTAATCCTCGGTACGGACGGTACGAACGGTACGGACGCTACAGCAGGAACGCTTAAGTTTAATTACACTGACAATAATTTTGGCAAAAGTATCGCCCTTAACGGTGTGGGCGGCGCGATTGACACAAACGCTAACAATATTACGCTGACAGGAGAAATCAGTGGCAACGGCGGACTGACCAAAGAAGGCGCGGGCGAGTTAACTCTTACAGGCACTAACACGTATTCTGGTGACACCCAAATCAACCAAGGGACATTAGCTCTAACCGACGAAGACAGCATCAAAAATTCTAACAGCTTAAGCATCGGCACGAACGCTACAACAGGAACGCTTAAGTTTAATTCCGGCTACAGCGACAGTGATTTCGACAAAGATATTACGCTCAACGAAGCGGGCGGCGCTATTAATGCAACCACTAACAACATTACGTTGGAAGGAGTAATCAGCGGCGCAGGCAACCTGACAACCGATGGCGATATTTCCATTACCAATAACAACATCGGCTTTAGCGGCAATACTCTCATCAACTCAGGCGCTTTGACGCTAACAGATGGAAATGCGCTCGGCACAGGCCAAGTGCAAAACAACACCGCTTTATCCCTTGATTTTGTTGCCGGAAATTTCACCAACCGATTAAGCGGCGCAGGCAGCCTGACAACCGATGGCGATATTTCCATTACCAATAACAACAGTAGCTTTAGCGGCAATACCCGCATCAACTCAGGCACCTTGACACTGAAGCAAGAAAATGCTCTCGGCACAGGTGCAGTGCAAAATAATACCGCTTTATCCCTTGATTTTGCTGCCGGAAATTTCACCAACCAATTAAGCGGCACAGGAAGATTGACAACCGCTGGTAATATTTCCATTAGCAATAATAACATCGGCTTTAGCGGCAAAACCTTTATCAACTCAGGCACCTTGGCGCTGGAACAAGAAAATGCTCTCGGCACAGGTGCAGTGCAAAATAACGACACTTTATCCCTTAATTTTGGCGGAAGATTCAATAACCAATTAAGCGGCGCTGGTACACTGAACATTGGCGGCGACATTTCCATTGATAATGACAACACCGGATTCGCTGGCACAACTAACATTTTAAAAAACAGTACCACCACACTCGGCAACATTTATGGGCTAGGCGATAACAAGATTGTCAACTATGGGACATTAAATTTTTCCTATGATACCCCTGCACAAAAAGACATTAACATAAAAAGCTACTCAGGCGATGGCGTAATCGGCCTTCAGGCATCGTTAACTTCAGCGGCGGCAGCAGACAAATGGGTGGATAAACTGTCGTTTGAAAGTAATCCCCTCAATCAAGTCAACGTCCGTTTCAATTTTACAAATGGTTCAGATTTAAAATACTTGTCGTCTGACGATACAAGCATGGTATTTGCCGAGCTTTTGTCTGGCGGCAATACTAATGCAGACCTTTTTAAACTCGACAATGCCTACGGCCTTATCGGCGCGAAAAATTTATTAATCAAAAACACCAATAACAAGCAGACCTTTTACCTTGGCACTGAATTTAACAGTTCGGCTTCCAAAGTATATCATGAAGTTGCAGCCGCTTCTTTAAGCCAGGCCGCAGTAATGCACAACCGGCAGCTTTTTGACGGGTTCGCTCAAGCCATACAACACTCCAAGAAAAATTCTCCCGGAATTTACGTTGAAGGAGAAAAATTCAATCTTAGCCACGGAACAGGCAACAACGCGGATATAAAAGGCAACAGTTCGGCAATAGCTATGGCCTGGGAGAAAGACGAAAAAACAGCTTATGGAATTTTTGGCCAACAGTTTAACGGCTCCTATGAAAACAGCCATGAAATAACGATAGGTAACGACAGCCAAACGGTTTATTCCAATGGCGACCTCAGATATCATGTCTTAGGATTATTCGCCCACCACCGCCCCGAAGGGCAAAAAGCGGGTGACCCCGGCCACTATTACGAAGCGGTACTCAAAGCCGGACGCGCCATTAACGATTTTAGAGCAAACAACTTCCAGCAACGAACTTCCAACTTCCAGATTGACCAGAACATTTTTGGTTTTAGTTTAGGTGGCGGCTATGTGAAAAATTCCGGTAAAGACAATACGACCGAATATTACGGCCATCTCATCTATACCAAGCTAGGCGGCAACGATACAACCGATTCCATCGGTCAACACATTAACATCAACTCCGCCGACTCAGTAAGGATGCTCACCGGCGCGAGGTTAAACTTCAATCAAAATAAAAAAACCACCACCTATTTCGGAGCGGCGCTTGATTATGAGTTTAGCGGCAAAGCCGGGGTTTATATTGATGGCTTTGAAGCCGAGTCGGCAAAATTAAAGGGATTGACAGGGATAATGGAACTTGGTTTTAAATCTAATCACGGAAAAGACAATTCGCTTTCACTCGAAGGTGCCCTTCATGGCTATGTAGGCAAAAAGAAAGGACTTGGCGGAATTCTGACGCTAAGTAAGAGTTTTTAAAAACAATTTGTAATTTAAAATTAAAAGTTATAAAGGAGCAGCCCTGAAACTTCCGTAGTTTCAGGGCTGCCCCTTTTAGACTAAAATTCTACTTTCTTTATTCCTGGTTCTTTGGCCAGAATTTCTTCATTGATTTTTTCAGGGATAGGCGCAGGCTTATGTTCACTCAGGATTTTTTTAGCTACTTCTTCCGCCATAGTCCAGGTATCTTTTTTGCCTTTACGTTCCCATCCATCATAATTGACCCTGGCTGCGGCTTTGGGATAATAAAATTCGGTACGCATTTTTTTAGCGGTTAATTTTTCTCCCAAAAAGTTGCCTCCCGGCCCAACTCTATTTATAACTTCATCCGCCAAAGTGGTTGCGTCAATTTCTATGCCTCTTACAGTGCGTAAAACAGAACCGTTGATATCATTATCAATTACATATTGAGCATAACTGATAGTCATTCCGCTATCCAGCTGTCCCCCCGCTTCATGGATAAAGTTGGCCCCGGCCAAAGCGGGCAGGATGCAAGTAATAGCTTTTTCATACCCGGCTTGTTCATCAGGCAGTTTGGCGTCGCTGATGCCTCCTGTTGAATAAAGTGGAAGTTTATAATGTTGGGCAAGCTGCGCCGCCGCCGCGTTCATAATGCCTGACTCGGTACTGCCGAAAAGGAAGGACATTGTCTGCATATCCATTATAGTAGGCACAGCGGAATAAAAGGCCGGAGTACCTGGTTTTATAGTTTGGATTAGGGCCACTACAGCCAGAGCTTCGGCATTTAGCTGAACCAAGGTTCCGGCTAAAGTAACCGGTGCAGTAGCTCCGGCTATAGGAGCGCAGGAGGTAGCTACCGGAATGCCTTCTTTAGCAATTCTAAACAGCATGTTAATATATTTTTTTTCTAATTTTAGAGGACTACTAATACTTGATATGAAAGAGATGAAAGGTTTTTTTACCAAATTTTCTTTGCTTCCGGCAATTTTAGCAGCCATATCGAGTACCTTGTCAAAACCTTCTTCGGTGAAAACACTGCCCATAATAGGTTTGGTGGTATTATTCAGGGCATGGTAAAAGCGGTTGACGTCAACATCTTTTTCTTCAACGTCATTGGGGTAACAAGGTAAAATGAAAAAGTGTATATTGTCTAAAGCATCTACTAGTTTGGCCGTTTTGGCAATGTCTTCAACCCGGCTAGGTCTTCTAACCCGGTCAAAATCCAAAACATTGATGGCTGTTCCTCCGGTTCCGGTATAGACTTTTGTGCCGCCTAACTCCATGTTTTTAGTGTCGTCGTTTCTGCCGTAAAGAGTAATTGTTGAAGGAGCTTCTTTTATTGCCTTCAGAATATTTTCTTCGGTAAAATATACCCTATCTTTTGCGAAGTCAACCTTTAGTCCTTTTTCACTAAAGAACTCCAAAGCTTTTTTGTCATCGACCAGTACTCCGGATTTTTCCAATACTCTCATTGAAGCATCATGAATCATTTTAATCTGGTCGTCACTCAAAAATTTTAAGACGTTGGTTTCCATACCGCCTTTTATCACTTTGCCACACCTCCTAGCCGACAAAACTTTTTGCCAGTTCTACAGCCCTTGCTCCGTCATAAGCATAGGCATCAGCTCCGATTTTATCGGCAAACTCCTGGCTGATAGGTGCGCCGCCGACAATTGTTTTTGCTTTGCAGCCTTTTTCTTTTAAGAGCTTGATAGTATCTTCCATAGACGGCATAGTTGTAGTTAAAAGAGCTGCCATTCCCACAATGTCGGCATTGTGTTCCTGGGCGGCGCTCAAGAAATTTTTCCGGTTTTTGGTCAATGCCCAAATCAACAATCTTAAATCCGGCAGTTTCCATCATCATAATGACTAGGTTTTTGCCTATATCGTGCAAATCTCCCTCAACTGTGCCGATTACAACAGTTCCTAAGCTTTCAACATCTCCAGGCTCCAAATATGGTTTTAAAGTTTCCAGTCCGGCGCGCATAACATCAGCGCCCATTAACACTTCTGGGATAAACATTTCTCCGAAGCCATTTTAGTCCCGATAACATCCATGGCCCCAATTAATCCTTCTTTAACGATTATTGAGGGTGGAATTTTGGCGTCAAGAGCTTCCTGCACCAAATCGGCGATTATTTCGTCGTCGCCTTCCAATACTGCTGCCTGAATTTTGCCAATAATTTCGTTCATTTATTTTTCCTCCTTAAATATTAATTAATCAAATAATCCCTTGCGGTAGGCTTTGAGGTATCTTTTTTAGAAAATTTGTCTTTGTCAAGCAGGGCTTCTGCCGCGTAAATAATTGACATCATTTCTTTATTGCCAGGGTCTAAGATAGCGCCGTCCAAACCTGCCAGCATACACATGGTGAGGAAAAGTCCGGTTAAGTAAAGCTCTTTTGGGCAAGCCAAACGATACATTGCTAAGTCCACACATGAAATGGACCTGGGGATAGTTCTTCTTAATGCCTACGATTGTTTCCAACGCCACCACCGCCAAATCGCCGGAGGTACTGATTGGTTGAATGAGGGGTCAAGATAAATATCTTCTATTTTAATCCCATCTTTAGCCAGCTTTTCAACAAGATTACCGCCTACTTTAATCCTGGTGGGGGCATCGTGAGGCATTCCATGCTCATCGTCAATAACCAGTCCAATTATTCCTGCGCCTGATTCTCTAACCAGCGGCATAATAGCGTCATAGCGGCCTTTTTCCAAGGTGATTGAGTTTATTAAAGCTTTTCCTTTATGGACTTTCAGAGCGGCTTCAATGGCCAAAGGATTAGGACTATCAATACAGCAAGGTTTATTTACCACCTTTTGAACCACTTCTACCAGCCAAGGTAGGGATTCGATTTCTTCATCGATGAGCGTTCCGCAATTGACGTCAATATAATCAGCGCCATTTTCGGCTTGGACTAACGCCCTCTCTTCAATAAAAGCCGAATCCCGCCCTTTTACGGCTTCGGTAACACCTTTAAGGCTGGTATTTATTTTTTCGCCTACAATAATCAACGGATTAAGCCTCCTTAGATTAGACTTCTTGCAAATTCAAAGTAGAGATTGATTTGCAAGAAGTCTATTTTATAGCCTATTCTATAAGAGGAATATAAACATGGGGTCTTCTGCAGTTAATCAACATTTGCTGGTTAAACCACCAATCAGGCTGTATAGTAGTAAAATTAACCACGACGGCTTCTTCACCGTTGGTAGTTCCAAATACAGGCTGGTCAAGGCCATAAAGAGGGTCTAAGGTATAAAGCCCACTGGAACCACAATAATTTTCTTTTGTGCCTATATAATTAGCTACAATTGTATAGGCTTGAGTGGTCATGGCTGTCGAATCCCACAAGGCTCTGGCTTCTTTAGGATATTTATTAGCTGAAATATTCGGATTCATGGCCAGAGTCTTATCTAATTCTCCGGTCCATCTAGTAGGCATAGCAATTATGTCCGCCCGTTTGACGGCTAATACGCCGGCCACTTCGGGGAAGGTGGCGTCATAACCTAGCATAAGGCCGATTTTTCCTATTTCAGTTGTAAATGTCCCAATCTTATTGCCGCTTTTAGCCCAGGTTTTATCAGCCTCGGTTAAATGAGTTTGGCGGTATGTTCCAACTAGGTTTTCTTGCGGGTTCAAAAGCGCCGCCGTATTATAAAAATCTTTACCATCCTTCTCTATAAGACCAAAAACAATGTGGGCCTTATATTGTTTGGCAAGTTGGCTGAAAGCTTTTACAATATCTCCATCTAAAGTTTCGGCCGCTTTTTTTATTTCATCAGGGTTCGCCAAATAACCTGTAGCCGACATTTCCGGGAGCACAAAAAGATTTATGGTTTTATTTTCTATGGCCGCATTTCGGGAAGCAGCTTCCATCTGACGGCTGATTGTTTTTAAATTGGCTTCTTTATTTATAAGAGGCTCATATTGCAGGGCAGCCGCAGTAACTTGGACAGGAGTTGTGGTTTTGGCATAATCCCAAGGCGCTATATAAAGCATCAGGTCTTTGTATAGTTCCGGTCTTCTTTCTTTTAGCCTGTCTTTTCCAGGGTTTTGATATTTTTGAGGGTCAATTTGAGCATATACAATTGAGGGAGACTTAGCGTCTTCTTTTGGTGAAGGAATGAATGCAGCTTCAACCAGTTTTTCGCCTGTAGGTGACCAGATGGCGCTGGCCCCAACCATATGGAAATCTCTTTCAGTATTTGACCTGTTGGCGCTGACAATATACATTCCATTTTGAATAGCTCTGGCCTGCAAAGAGGCTATCGCCTGAGCCGAAGAATTGGTAGGAAAAGCTAAAATGTCCGCTCCGCCGATGGCCGCCAGCCTGGCAGGTTCAAAATAAGCCGAATCCATACAGATATTCATGGCTATTTTGCCTAATTTCGTGTCGAAAACTCCAACTCCCACATCGCCCCAGGTTGACCAATGTTCTTCGGTTTCCCATTGATGGGTTTTGCGGTATTTTCCAATATATCCTTCCGGTCCTACCAAGGCCGCCGAATTGTAGCCAAGGCCGGTTTTCTTATCGATTTCCGCCATGCCAACAACAATATAAGCGTCATATTTCTTGGCAATTTCAAACATTCTTTGGGTTGTGTAGCCTGGGATAGTATCCATAAAAGCTTTAATAGCGTCCCTATCGGCGTAGTAATATCCGGTGGTGGCCATTTCCGGGGCCACAATTAGTTTGGCTCCGTTTTTAGCTGCCTCTTCAATTACTTTTAAAAGCCCTTCGATATTTTTATCCCTTTCGTTTAATACGGGGTCAAATTGAATGGCTGCGGCTGTAAACGGTGTATTAATTTTGTTTATTTCCGCCGCTCCGGCGTTCGGGAGAGAAAATACGGCAAACATTAATAATAAAAAACAACCGGCAAAAATTTTCAATTTCACGTTCTGACGCCCCCTATAATTATTTTTTCAATTAAAATTTAAGTATTTTTTCAAATCAATGAATAGTATCCGTTATTCCGGGACTGCTGACAAAAGTGGGAGGCAAGGATTTTTCGGTAAAATTTAAGCGTTTTGTTTAGCTTGGTGGTCTTTATGCATTTGTTCAATAATTTCGGCTTCGCCAGGCCTTAACTCATCTGCTTTTTCTTTGCGGATACCGTAACGCTTTATGGCAAAGAGCATCAAAAGTAGATAAATGCCAAAAAGTACGGCTCCAGTTTCATAGACAAGTCCTTTGGCCACAAAAATCGGTGCAAAAGATACAATCATTATTTCAAATATAGAGATAAATACATAAGCTATGCCGACATCTTCCAGCGTTTTGCTGCGGAATTCAGGGTCTGCGATTCTAAGCAACGCAACCCCTATGGCCATTACCCCGGTAGCCCATCCAAAGATGAAAATCGAGCGTTCAAACCAGAAGTTGCGGAAAAGTTTTTTGCCGACCACAAACAGATAAAGCAAGCAAAAGATAAGACAAAGAATGGACAAAATAACAATAGGAACTGCATATTTTAGCACAATCGAAATTTTAATGGAAGCCACACCGAAAACTACCAGATAATCCGTGGCGGCGCTGCCGATTCTGGTCATAACCCGTTTGTCGACATACTGTCCAAGGTTGAGCCAGTTTAAGATAAACTGCAATAAAACTCCTGACAGCATAGACATGCACATCATAGGCAGATTTATCTGTGGGGCGATAAGTTTGAAATACTCAGTGGAATAGTAGCCTCCGGCTACGGCAATCAAAGTCAGAGATATGTGCCAGCACAAAGGGTCGATTGACATTGTGCTTACAGTTTCTTCGCCCATAGAAACTCTTTCTTCTTGTTTGATGAGTCCAGTGCGCATACTTTGCGGCAAATTGGCGGCGCTAGTAATCAACCGGGTAGCTTTTATCCTGGTGGCGATATTAATTAAAATTACTCCGCCAATAACCCCTGTTAATAGGCCGATGGTCGCAAAAGTTTGTCCGATACTGATTGCTTCATCCCAGCCCATAATATCCTTCAAAGTCCCTCCGATAGCCGCAGCATAGCCATGCCCGCCGACAAAACCGGCTGGCAGCAAAATAGCGAAGGCGTGATTGACTTCTGGGAAAAAGGTGAACATGATAAACCCGCCGACAAGCAAAGCCGCTCCAAATTGAGCAAATTCCACGCCCATGTTGAGCGCGAAAGTATCGCCGACTTTATCAATCATTTGCTTGAATGATTGGCCGCCGCCTTTGTTGCCAAGGAAGAAAGTAGCGAAAAGAACGACAATTAATAAATAAGGGTAACTGCCTATTGAGTTTGAAAAGGGAAGCCAATTCAAAAACTGGCTGCTCAAAAATAATCCCATAAATCCGGCCAAAAGAGAAGCTGGCAAAAATAAGTCTTGAATAATTTTGATTCTCGTCCGCAGATATTGGGCAATGAGGAGTAATACCGACGCCAGGGCAAAATCCAAAAGCATTGAATAGGGGCCGAAAGTACCCATTATAAAAATCCCCCTTTATATTAATTTGAATTTAAAACTTTGGAAGGCTAACCACTAACCACTCCCTTTATAAATTTTTTATGTTTTTCTAATCCAACCATTCGTTTAATATGCCAGGAATTGTAGCCAAAATTTCTTTTTCGATACTAGCGTCAATTCCTAACGGTTTGTGGGTTTTCAGGATTTCTTTGGCGGCTAGGCGGGCTCTTTCGCGACCGTCGAGTTTTCCTTCTTTAGCCCATTTAGCCCACGAATTACGGTCAGTGAATTTGGGATAGAAAAACTCTTTTTTCATATTTTTAACCGTATGTTTACTAGAAAGATAGTTACCTGCCGGACCTGCGTTTTTGATTGCCTCAAATGCCAATGTGTTGTCATTTACCTCGATGCCTTTGACAGCCCTCATGCACATGCCGATGATATCATCGTCAATAACGTATTGTTCATAAGATATGGTCAACCCGGATTCTATCAGACCGGCTGAGTCATGAATGTAATTAGAACCTGCCAAAGCGCACATCAGGATAGAAGACATACTCTCGTAACCTGACTGAATATCCGGTATTTTGGCTTCATTGACTCCGGCTGTGGTATAGTTCGGCAAATTATAAAAACGGGATATTTGGGCTGAAGCCGCATTCATAATACCCATCTCAACCGAGCCGTAACAGAAGGTTCCAGTCCTTAAGTCGGTGGTGGTTGGAACACAGCTAAATAATACCGGATGCCCTGGATTTACTATTTGGGTCAAAATTACCCCACTAAGAGCCTCAACAGTCATTTGAACCAGCGTACCTGCCAGCGAAGCCGGAGATGTGGAACCGGCCATCGGAGCTGTGGGAGTAGCCAACGGCAGTCCGGTTTCTACAGCTTCAATCATAAAGTCGGTATATTCGTTATCCATTAAGAGCGGGCTCATAATGCAGGTGATAAACGACACAAAGGGTTTTTTCAATAAAGCTTCCCTGCTTCCGGCAATCATGGCCGCATATTTGGCGACATTTTTCAGTCCTTCCACAGAATAAACTCCGCCCATAATATGTTTGCTGGTATTTCTCATAGCGGCGTAATAACGGTTAACGTCCACATTATTTTTGGAGAGCTCATTGGGATAACAGGAAAGAACAAAATAATGAATATTATCCAGATTATCCACCAATCTAGCCGCCATCTGGACATCTTGCAAAGTACTGGGGCGGCGTTCGCCGGTATCAATATCTAGAACATTAAGAGCCGTCCCGCCTGTCCCAATATAGACTTTAAATCCGTCAAGCTCCATATTGTGTCTGTCTTCCCGGCCATAAAGAGTAATACTGGAAGGCGCTGTTTTGATTTTACTCATTACCCAGCTTTCCGGGGCTTTAACAATTTTAGTTTTAAAATCGACGTCAGCTCCCGCTTGATTAAAAAGTTTTAACGCCCGGTCATTGGCTATTTTGATTCCCACTTCTTCAAAAACACGCATGGCAGTCTTATGAATTTTTTCGATTCCTTCATCGGTTAACGGTTTAAAGGTTCCGCCAATTAAACCGCCGCCAAAAGGATTTTCTTTTTGCATAAACAATTCCCCCTTTATTTAGGCAATTTTATTACGACTTATTATGAGTTTCCTCTTGCCTGGTTACAAAAACTTCTCCAGTTGTGCCGTCAATCCGTACCCAGTCGCCGGTTTTTATCAATTTTACCGGGTCGTCTTCCACCGGGAAATCGCATACTGTCGGCAGGTTCATACTAGCTACCGCAACTCCCAGTCGTCCGTCCATTCTGCTGGAAACCCAACCGGCAGGACGGACTCCGGCAATAAACGCGCCTTTAAAATGGGCGGAAAAATCCATTTGAGCCTTTGGCGCAAGGAACAACTAAAATAGCGTTTTTAATGCACCTTCCATAATTAACATTTCCTTTTTCATAAATGACACCGTCTACATCGCCAAGCGCGCCGGAGTTTCCGGCAATGCTATCCGGACATACAATGGCCTCACCTTCCGCAATCCCGGCCAATGCGCCACGTCCCTGCAGTTTAAAAGAGCCCATTATTTCCCCTCCCATCTCCCGCTGATTGCGGCGTCAACACATTGGCGCATATCTCCATAATATACAGGCACATTAGTCTGATGCCTGATGCTGTAGGCCTGTTTTGCACCACTCATAACCATCGCCTTGGCGTGGCGGTGGCTTTCTTCGCGCATTACCACTGGACATGAGCCGGTAAGTACATAAGCTCCGCTATCTTCAATAATTTTGGTGTATCTGTTCACATTTGCCATTTCTTTAATGGCGTAATCAGTCCAAATTTGAAATTCAACGCCTGGTTTGACTTTTTTGCCTTCGATATACTCCGCAATCTCTTTTAATTCTTCCAAGGAAAGGTGTGGGCAACCTATGCTGATATAATCCACCTCGCCGGAACCGCTATCACAAATTTGAGAAAATGACTTATCGCATTCCGTTTGCGACACTTCAATCTCATATTTTGGCCGTTTTCCGCCCAGAGCCATGTCTAAGGTCTGCGCTTCGGGGGTTAGTCCGACAATATGGCAAATCTCAGTCGCGCTGGTTACCGAAATAGATGAACAAAATTGGCGCAATTTATGTATATCCGGACGGTTAAAGTCTCCTACAACTACCGGCACTTCATGCTTGGGCAGCAAACGGCCGAGCGTAAAGCCCAGAACATCCCAGTCAAGCGTGGTATCAGGCCGACAATTGAGGCGAAAAACACATGTTCCGTATCTATTTTCTTTGACATGCATTCCCCATTTAGGAATTCGCCCGGTAATAGCCGCACAAACTGCCGCTTCTACGCCATCGGAATTTCCGTAAGCTCCGAAAACCGTGTTGCTGATTACCACGTTGCTTGACTCTGTTGTAACGAAATGCTCACCCATAAGCGGAATCCAGCCTACATAGTAAGGAGTGCAGGATTCTACAATTTTGACGCCCATATCCCGGGTTATTTGCAGGAAGTGAAGATTTTTTTCATGATATTCCCTGCCAAGATGGGTTCTTTCATATTCCCTAAAATCGCAGGCGGCGGCGCAAGTCTGCGTTTTGCAAACGTCCGCCATTTTTCCAAATTCAACTTCTTTATCACTGCAAAGATAAAACTCGGAAAAAATTTTTTTGTAATTCTCATTATTCTGATAACAGTCAAGATAATGCTGCGCTCCTATGAATAATGTCGCCCGTGAAACTTCGCATAATTCCTGCGCCCCCAGGACGTTGGCATAACGGACGATAAACCTCATAGCCATTTGTTTGAATTCTCCCATACAGCCGTCCAACATGTTCTGTTCGTATTCTGTGAGTTGAACCAAAAACTTACCTCCCTCCCGCGTTGTTAGTGTTGGTCATCTTAAAGTTAATTCGTTTTTGAGATTATTAATATAAAATTATTATTACAATTTTATGATAATTAACTATAGTAAAATTGTCAAGAGTTATTTTTAAAAATCAAGCATATTTTTTCAGGAAAAATATGCTTTTGCATTCTTGAAAATTTATTTATCGTTAACTATAGTGAAAATTACCCCGAAGTAATACTGATTCTAACTATGGTAGACGCAGGGTTTATTTTTGTGTTACACTAACAATATTAATTTTTTAATTCGCAGGAGTAACATATATGGTCAACATAGGAGAAAATATTAAAAGAATTCGCAAAACCAAAAATATTACGCTCAAAGATATTGCTACAAATACAAATCTTTCTGTAGCCTATCTTAGTAAGGTGGAGCGAAATATTAATGTCCCTACAATTTTGAACCTTCAAAAAATATGCACTGCACTTGGGATTTCGATTAATGATATTTTTGTTTCGCCCCAATCCAAAATACATTTCCCTAAAAATGAACAACATACTTTATTAGAGTATTCCGACGTTAGTTACAAACTGGCTACTTCTCCCGATATTCCCCTTAAAGGAAGCATTATGACCATCCATCCCAAAGGGGAAATTAAGACCTTTAAACATACCTTTGACGAGTTGGGATTTATATTAAGCGGGAGTATAGAAGTGATTGTCAATGATATTTCCTATCAAGTACAACAAGGAGACACCATTTTTATTCCTTATGGTTCGGACCATACCGTAAAAAACCATGAATCACACGATTGCGTCAGTTATTGGGTGAAAGGATACCGCAATAACCAGGATATGGTCTTGAATGAAAACAGGGGCTTTTTAGAAGATAAAAATTAGTTTAAGCCCAATGCGGCGAATCCCACAAAACAAGTTCTTGGCCAATACCCATTTTCAGGGCGTTTTGATATAACGCGTAACCCCAGGCGGCGTCTTCGACAGGCAGTCCGCCCACAATTAAAATGAATTTTTCCTGGTCGTTTTTCCGGCCGGTTTTCTTTCCGCTGGCAATCTCGCCCAGACTCGGCATATCTTCTTGCTTCTTCTTTCCTTCCTCTACCATACGGAAAGCAGTTCCTCCAGGGAACCCAAGTTTTTTAGCGCTCTCATGTTCAGGAATGCGGTCTTCTTCTTCTTTCCAGGCCAGATGCATTTTGATTTCATCAAATACAATAGTAGAATTAAGGAATAAATCATCCGATAAATCAGCCGTTCCCTGAGTAGCTAAAACAGCTCCGTCTTTTACCCATTTTGTTTCTATCTTGGGTTTGGCTGCTCCGGCAGTGGCTATGCTGATGAAGTCAGAACCGACGACAGCTTCTTCCATGCTATCGGCCGCTTTGAACTCAACGCCCAGTTGTTTGCTCATTTCACTGCTGAACGCTTCAGCTTTTTCTTTATATAAGTCATATACTTTAACTAATTTTAAATTAGGCAAAGCCGCTTTCAGGCAAGTGGCGGTAGCGCGGCTGATAACGCCTGCACCGATTAAACCAACAGTATCGGCTCCTTTAGTAGCCAGATATTTTGCCCCAACCGCGGGGACACAGCCTGTTCTCATGGCGCTTAAGAGATTGGCCGACATAAAGGCTAAAGGTTCGCCAGTTTCCACATCGTTTAAAATTACCACCAGCACTGACCTGGGCAATCCCTTCTTGGTGTTCTCAATATTGGAACCGTACCATTTACAGGCGCAGATATTGAACTTTCCGCCTAAATAAGCTGGCATAGTTAAAAACCTTCTGTCCGGCCCGGCTACAGGCATATTGGGAAAACGTTTTTCTACCGGAAAATAAATTCGTAAACCGTGTTCATTTTCGTTCAAGCCGCCCATAATATAGTCGCCTTGCCCAAGCAGTTTGAACATTTCATCAATTGTTTCCAGGCATTGATTGCCATCAAGCACTCCTGCTTTGAGCATGTCTTCCTCATTTAGATATAAAAAGCTGGTTTTTTCCCTTTCATAACTTAGAACACTCCTTAATTTATAGTTATAACCGATTGCATTAAACTAATTAAGCAAAAAATTGTGCCAAAAAAAGAACTGCCGCAAAAAACATTTGGGGGAAAAACTTTTTTATAAAAAGTTTTTCCCCCAAACCCCTTTTCAAAAAACTTTTGTAGTTTTGGTTGAATGTAATCCTGAGTTATTGTACTTAAACCAGTCTTTACTGTTAACCCAAACTACTAAAAAATTTTGAAAGAGGGAGGTTTGGAGGGAGAAAACTTTTTTTAAAGTTTTCTCCCTCCAACGTTTTTCATTTTGCGACAGGCGAAAAAAATTCTCATTTTGACAACCAAAAGTTCTCATTGAGAACTCAAATGATATTTTTCTACCCAACGGTAAATTGTAGCCAAGCTGACTCCGAGTATTTCAGCCGCTTTTTGTTTGCCTTTTTTACCTTGGCCATATTGCTCCAGCAGGCTTCTGAGCTTTTGGGTTCGTATTTCATCTAAAGAATTAGAATTATCTTCTAAATTTTCTCTGAAATCTTCTTTTGGGAACAAATCTTTAGCTAATCCAGGCCAGTTTTTAAATTGGTGCTTAAGGCTGTCTGGAGTCAGAACAAAGCTTTCTTCCATATTTACGGCAAATTCTATAGAATTGGATAATTCTCTGATATTCCCCGGCCAATGATAGGCGCATAATATTTCCAAAGCGGCTGGTTCTATTTCTTCAATATTTTTTTTGAGTTTTTGACAATAACGCTTAAGGAAAAATTCAGCCAAAAGGGAAATATCATCTTTTCTTTGTCGGAGCGGCGGGATATGACAGGGGATTACATTGAGCCGGAAGTACAAGTCTTGCCGAAACCGGCCTTCTTTGACCCTCAATTCCAAATCTTCATTTGTCGCCGCAATAATCCGAACATCTATGGTTTTTGAACTAGTCGAACCAAGGCGTTCCACCCGAAAATCCTCCAACACCCGCAGCAGCTTAGTCTGTAAATGAAAAGGCATTGTGCCTATTTCGTCAAGAAACAGCGTACCCCCGTCGGCCAGTTCGAATTTTCCTGGTTTACCTTCTTTATTTGCCCCGGTAAACGCTCCTGCTTCATAGCCGAATAGTTCACTTTCCAAAAGCGTCTCCGGGATAGCGCCGCAATTAATTGAAATCATCATCCCGCCCCGCCCGCTCCCGGAATGAATGGCTCTGGCAAACATCTCTTTTCCAGTGCCACTTTCACCTAATATAAGTACGGTGGATGAAGATTTGGCAACTTTTTTTAACATTTCAATAAGGTTCTGCATCTGAATATCTTGAGTTAAGATGTCTGTGAACTTAATAAAGTTATCCGCTACAGTCAGAGCGCTGGCTGATTTTTTTAGTAAATCGTAGTCATGACAGCTTATCAGCCAAAATTTGTTTGATTTATCTTTATTATTTATATTATCCTGGCAAGGCAAAGGTTCTATTTCAATTAATAAATCTTTTTTCCCCCAGGTCATCCGTTTCTTTAACTTTGTTTGGTAAGGATAAAACTTACTGAAAATATCTTTAAGTTCTTTGGGGGCATTATCAACATCTATATTTAGCAATTTCAAGATTTTTTCATTATAATGAAGTACATTGCCCTGTCCGTCTACGGCAATCAGTCCTTCTTTGGATTTGTTCAGCATAGAAGTCAAGGCTGCTGTGGTAAATTCCATGGAGATTAATAATTTGTATTCACTTATTTTAGTTGATAACAGTTTGGCCATTTCCTGCAAAAAACACACTAACTGGCTCTGGTGGTTTATAATATAGGCCACCTTATCTTCTTCAAGCGCCATTATGGCAATAATGCCAACCGCTTCGCCCTTAAATACAATGGGAGCCGCAATTGTAACTTTATAATAACACTGTCCGCTGATTGCACAGTTTTTACATAAAAAATGTTGTCCAGGAGTAGCTAAAAAGACAGGCTCTTTATTTTGCAATACATAAGAATAAACATGACCATGGCGGAGTTTTTGCCCTTGATTCATGCTGACGGTACCTGTGGCGGCAATACGGGTTAATTTTGAATCAATAGTTTCGACATCGCAGTCCAAAGCCAGGTTTATTGCCTGAGTCACTTGTTTAACATCATCAATTATATCAGAAAGCATCCCGAATACCGCCTTTCTCATTTTTATCTAATTTTATCCGCATACATCTCACCCTCTATAAATATATCGGCCTGGGCGGAAGTAACGGCAGATATTTGCCGGCCAAAAAGTTCTTCTTCGCCTTTTTGGACAAGGGCATATAATAATACTTTTTCAGTAAACTTCTTGTCAAAAATAGTATAGTTAAAATTATGCAGGTGATTTTCTACAATACCCAGCAAAGCGTAATCCACTTTTACGGCGATTTTGGAATAAAGCTCCCGTTCAATTATTCCGGCGCTATTTATTCCGGCTGAAGCTGCTTTGGTATAAGCACGTACAAGTCCGCCAGCTCCCAATTTAACTCCGCCAAAATAACGGGTTACTATGACAACGGCGTTTTTTAACCCGTTTTTTTTGATTGTTTCTAAAATGGGTTTTCCGGCAGTACCGCCTGGTTCGCCGTCATCGTCGGCTTTTTGGTGTTCGCCGTTCAAGCCGATTACATAGGCACAGCAGTTATGAGTGGCGTCCCAATGCTTTTTCTTAATTTCAGCTATAAACGAAAAAGCGCCAACTTCGGTTTCAACG
This sequence comes from Holotrichia oblita, assembly GCA_023690525.1. NCBI lineage: Eukaryota > Metazoa > Arthropoda > Insecta > Coleoptera > Scarabaeidae > Holotrichia > Holotrichia oblita. Next base: position 7,609 of record JALQSN010000696.1, on the reverse strand, counting down.
CGTTTGACATAAGCGATAAACCGGGATTTGTTAATAACAATTTCGCATTCACCGTTACTTTTTATTGTATAATAAGAGGTAGGCGTCCGCATTTCTTTGCCTCGCTTCCAAGGGGTACCGACACGAGTTAAAACGCTCATCTTTAAGCGGATTTTTCGCCATGTTACGTTAAAATTTCTCGACATAAAACCATTATGCCTGCGAAATTTTTCCTTTCCTGGCAAAAAATCCGCTTAAAATCTAAGCATTTCAACTCATGTCGTTACTCCCTAGCAGGAATTTTATTGCTGTTTCCAGAAGAAACTATTATTATAAAAAGAAAAAGGAGCTAAGATAATTGAGCCAAAATCTAGAAAAATACGCCAGGTTAATTGTGAAAACCGGGTTGAATTTGCAGAAAAACCAGACTTTGGTAATAACAACTCCTGTAGAGTGCGCCTCATTTGCCCGGAAAGTAGCGGAAGCGGCCTATACAGAAGGCGCCAGAGACGTTGTTATGAATTGGAAGGACGAATTGTTTTCCAAGATTCGGTTCTTAAAGGCCCACGAAGAAGTATTTGAAGAATTCCCTGAATGGCAAAAGGATTTCTTTATGTTCTATTTAAATCAGGGTGCGGCATTTTTAAGTATTTCTGCGTCCGACCCGGAAATTTTTAAAGATGTTGATTTGGGGCGTCTGGCCAAAGCGCAGAGAACAAGCAACACGGCTCTGAAAGAATACCGGGAAAGAATCATGGGCAATGAAAATGCCTGGTGTGTGGTATCTATACCGACAGATGCCTGGGCTGCTCGGGTGTTTCCCGGAATTTCCGTTGGGGAAGCTGTAGAAAAGCTCTGGGATAATATTTTTAAAATAGTCAGAGTAGATTCTGAAGACCCAGTGGAAGCCTGGATTCAGCATAAGGATGAGTTAAAAAAAAGGATGGATTTTTTAAATTCTAATCAGTTTTCAGAGCTAAAATTTAATAATTCTCTGGGCACTGATTTAACAATTAAACTGCCTGACGGACATATTTGGCTGGCCGGCTCGGAATATACCAAAGAGGGGTTGGAATTTACCGCCAATATGCCGACCGAAGAGGTGTTCACCCTGCCCGAAAAGACTGGCGCGAACGGAGTTGTGGTAAGTTCCAAGCCTCTTAATTATCAGGGGAATTTAATAGAAAATTTTTCGCTTACCTTTAAAAACGGAAAAGTAGTTGACTTCACCGCTGGACAAGGATATGAGGTATTAAAAAAACTTATCGAGACAGACAATGGTTCGGCTTATTTGGGCGAGGTGGCTCTGGTTCCGTATGATTCACCAATTTCCAATTCCAATATATTATTTTACAATACCCTTTTTGACGAGAATGCCTCTTGCCATTTGGCTTTAGGCAAAGCCTATAAGGTATGTCTTAAAGACAGCCGGGATTTATCCCCGGACGAGTTGGAAAAAAGAGGGGTAAATGATTCGCTGGTGCATGTCGATTTTATGATTGGAACAAACGATTTGAAAATAACGGGCCTAACCAGAGCGGGACAGGAAAAACCTGTTTTTACAAACGGAAATTTTCTATTCTAAAGATACGTCCTACGCCAAAAAGATGTAGAGGAAAAACTTTTAGTTTTTCCTCTAAAGTTTGTACATGGGTATTAAATTTTGAAGATTAGGCAAGCGGAGTTAACACAACCTCCACTTTTTGGCGAAATGCTTTAAAAGCAGGCAATACCTCGGTGATAAGATAAGAATCAATAGCGGCGGCATCGTTTGTTTCGTGTTTATCTACAAAGGAAATAATACTTTGACGGATATCGGTAGTAGGTGAGGTCAACTTATCAATATCGGGACTTTCAAAGAGAGCGGTTGGTAAAGATTTGGAGATAGATTGGACAGCTTGGGCTACATCCTGTAAAAGTAAGACTGCTGATTCAACTTTGAGTTCTCTTAACTCTGCCGACATAGTTTCCAAACCTTCCTCGATTGTGGGCAATAAACCTAAAATTTGTTGAGCTACTTCCCTGCAAGACTCTTTGACTGCCGCGCGAGCTTCTTCGGCAGTCAAATTGTTAGTTTTGTCGGCCTGAGTGGCTTCTTGGGACATAAATCTAACCCACCTTTTGTAATATGAATTTAACTGGGTCGTTCCGTCGATTTTTCCAGTTATACTACTATTATGAGACACAACAGCAAAAAAAGCAAGCAAAAGATACGTTAATATACAGGAGGTATTTGAGTGGGTATATTAGTAACAGGTGGAGCAGGATACATCGGTTCGCATACCGTAAAATTGCTCAATAAAACACAAAAAAAGATTGTCGTTTACGATAATTTGACTAGCGGTCATGCAGCTGCCGTAAAAGACACTATATTAGTTAAAGGAGATATATTAGACGGCAAACTCCTTAAAGATACTCTAACCCACTATGGTATAGACTTGGTAATTCACTTCGCGGCCAACAGCCAGGTGGGTGAATCTATGATAAATCCCCGGTTGTATTATAATAACAATGTTAGAGGCACGCTTAATTTGCTTGACGTCATGTTGGAAAATGGTGTCAAAAAGCTGGTATTTTCATCTACAGCCGCCGTATACGGTGAACCGGACAACTTTCCTATAAAAGAAGACTCCTCTCAAAAACCCACTAATGTCTATGGACGCACTAAGTTGATAATGGAAAATGCCATGTCTGATTACTCGTTGGCTTATGGACTTAAATATATAGCTTTGCGCTATTTTAACGCCGCCGGAGCCGACTTGGATGCGGATATTGGGGAAGACCACAACCCAGAATCCCATTTGATTCCTTTGATTTTGAAAACCTGTTTGGGAAAAACCAAAGGTATAAAAATATTTGGAGACGATTATCCTACTCCAGATAAAACCTGCATTCGCGACTATATCCATGTAAACGACCTTGCCGAGGCACACCTTTTAGCTGTAGACGCTTTGTACCAAGGTTCGGACTCGAATGTTTATAATCTTGGAAACGGTAATGGGTTTAGTGTAAAAGAAGTTGTTAAGGCTGCCGAGATTGTCACAGGAATTAATATTTCAAAAGAGATTTGTCCCAGACGAACCGGAGACCCGGCAGTGCTTATCGCCGGTTCGGACAAAATCAGGCGGGAACTTGATTGGAGGCCTAAGTTTACCAGCATCGAAAATATTATCCGAACAGCTTGGAACTGGCATAAAAAATTCCCTGACGGCTACGAAAAATAATTAAAAAATATTTGATAGAAGTTTTTTATATTATTTTTTAAAAATATACTATGTATTTTTCTAATTTTGGTTATAATAGTATTGTAAAGTCTATTGCGAGGATAGCTACAATCAATGCCCAATTTGCGAAATTTATTTAAGATGCCGGTGTTGGCGGTTGAATCCGGAATACATATCGGCTCTATTGAGGAAATTGTTGTCGATTTTGAACTGACTGCAATAAAGGCGGCGTTAATTACCAAACCGGATGTTATAGACGACCGGAATATTAGCGCCAATCAGGACGGGCAGATTTTATTCGGTATTATATTTGAAAATTTATTTTGGATTGGTGCCGATGCCGTAATGGTTAGGACAGAGCGGTATATAGAAGATTTATCCCTTTTTTGCCAATCGGATTTATGCCGTTACTCTTCCGAACTTTTCAATAAACCGATATATACCGAAACCGGCCTCTGTTTAGGCGTATTAGCTGATATTATTTTTAATGAAACAACAGGCGAAATTGATACTTATCAAATTTCGGACGGTCTCTTGTCAGACCTGTTGTATGGCCGCAGCTTTATGCCTTTGCCTAAAACTCAGGTTATTAGCCGGGACGCGCTGATTGTCCCGGATACGATGGCCAAGCTTATTTATACTTAGTGATATTTGATATTTTCGACGCATATATAGATGTGGTGTGCGAGGTGGAATACTGATGATAACCTGTCCTGTCTGTGGTCAGAAAGTAATAGGAAAAGTTGGCGCTAACCAGTATTATTGTTGGGATTGTTGTGTGGAATTTACGATGCGCGACCAAGATGTTAAGATTTTTAACGTTGAGGTGGATGGCACGTTGACCTCGCACGATGAGTCCCTCGAAGATACTGTTGATAAATTAGGAGCGCAAAAGGAGTGATATGATGCGCGACAATTTTTGGCAGGGATTGGTATATGGCAGTATTATTGGAATTGTCCTCGGTGCCGTCATAGCTCCCCTGCTCAAACCTCAAAAAATATTTTGGAGCTAAGTAAGGACGCTTTGGTCGATACTACCAGCGACTTTATCGGACAAGCAAAACGGGCCCAAAAAAAATTTATCAGAAGAATTAGCTAGTACAAATACTAGCTAGTCGCCCGGCAAAAGAGGAGGAGGCCATACAAAGGTCTCCTTTTTATTTTAAATAAAAAAGGAAATATTATGCTGACTAAAAAAAATATTCGTTTAACGTTTGTAGTTATGTTCATTATTTTAATAATCTATTTTTTTTGGCTGGTACGGGCCAGTTTATATCCATTTATTGTTGGATTATTATTGGCCTATATCCTAAATCCAATTGTCTGCTATCTCGAAGGAAAAGGGTTGCCGCGTTTGTGGTCTATTATAGTTACTTATTCAGTGGTATTTAGCGTAATTATTCTGGGAAGCAGCCATCTGGTGCCCATTCTGGTTAGAGATTTAGAAAGTTTTGGCAAAGAACTTCCTCTCATAACAGCTAAATTTGAGGAACTGTTATTTGTTTTTCAAGCTAAATATCAAAATTCGGTCTTGCCCCATTCTCTGCGTATAGCAATAGACAATTCTATTTTGGAAATTGAAAACGGTATTCAAGCCGTTGTTTCCAGGACAACCGGCGCAATTATCGACTTGATTGGACGTGGAGTGGGACTGGCTATCGCTCCTATACTGGCTTTTTATTTGCTCCACGACTTAAAGGAAATTAAAGAAAAAATAATTCTTTTTGTTCCCTGCAAGGTGGCGGCCAGATTTTATTTTGATTTGTAAAGATGTGAATAAGGTACTTGGCGGCGTAATATTAGGGCAGATTACTATTGCCGCAATAGTAGGAGTTTTAGTCAGTATTGGGCTTTATTTTCTGGATGTTCCTTTTGCTCTCTTGATAGGGATTCTGGCCGGCCTACTTGACGTTATTCCTTATTTCGGAGCATTCATTGGAGCTGCTCCGGCAGTCACTATGGCTTTATTGGATTCGCCTCTTTTAGCCTTAAAAGTGATTTTGTTGTTTTTTGTCATCCATCAACTGGAGGGCAGTGTTATAGGACCCAAAATATTAGGGGAAAAAGTAGGGCTTCATCCTTTGACGGTTATTTTTTTCGTAATTGCCGGAGGCCAGTTGTTCGGAGTTGTCGGTATGCTTCTAGGTGTGCCTGCCGCCGCTGTCGGCAAAGTGTTTATGCAGCATTTTTTAAAGATTTTGCTGTAAAAATTTGAGGGGAAAACTTTTTTGTAAAAAAGTTTTCCCCTCAAACTCCCCCTTTCAAAAACTTTAATTGTTTTTGAAGATTTCAGGTAAAAAATTTTCCCTTAAAATTTCCAAACTGCTAAAAAGTTTTGAAAGAGGGTGGTTTGGAGGGAGAAAACTTTTAAAAAAGTTTTCTCCCTCCAAGGTCTTACCCCGGCCAATTATTGACAATAAATAATAAAATAGGTATAATTCCAAAGTAATTAGTGTGTTGTGGGAGCTGATAAAATTGAAGCAAATGACTGGAAACCAATTGCGCGAAGAATTTTTAGAGTTTTTCAAAAGTAAAAATCATTTAATTGAACGAAGCTATTCGCTCATACCTGAAAATGACCCGACACTTCTCATAATCGGCGCGGGAATGGCGCCTTTTAAGCCTTTTTTTACCGGCAAAGTAAAACCTCCTCATCCCAGGATTGCCACCAGCCAAAAATGTGTTAGGACAGGCGACATAGAAAATGTCGGGCACACAGCCCGACATCATACTTTTTTTGAAATGCTGGGCAATTTTTCTTTCGGCGACTATTTTAAAAAAGAAGCCATTTCCTGGGCTTGGGAATTTTTAATAGATCGTCTGGAACTTCCTAAAGACAAACTTTGGATTAGTATTTATCCAAAAGATGATGAGGCCTTTGATATTTGGCTTAATGATATTAAAATTCCTGCCGAACGCATTATCCGCCTGAAAGATAATTTTTGGGAAATAGGCCCTGGCCCTTGCGGCCCTTGCTCCGAGATTTACATCGACCTTGGCGAAGAACGCGGCTGCGGCGAACAAACCTGTAGTCCTGGCTGCGACTGTGACAGATATTTGGAAATTTGGAATCTGGTATTCACTCAGTTTGAAAAGGACGAAGCCAGTAATTATACCCCGCTGGCAAAAAAAAATATAGATACCGGTGCAGGGCTGGAACGTATAGCTTCGGTTCTGCAAAATAAACCGTCTAACTTTGAAACAGATTTATTGTTCCCGATTATCGAGTATACGGCCAATTTAGCCGGAGTGACTTACGGCTCCTCTGCCAAAATTAATCTTTCCTTGAAAGTTATTGCCGACCATGCCCGCAGTATGACTATGATGATTGCCGATGGGATTCTGCCGTCCAACGAGGGACGCGGTTATGTACTCAGGCGTATTATCCGCAGGGCTGTTCGCCACGGAAGGTTGATAGGAATAGGCAATGAAAATACTCAAAAAAATTTTTTGGGGGATATTGTAAACATAGTAGCCGAAATTTTCACCCAGTCTTACCCGGAAATTACCGAGAAAAAAGAGTATATCAAAAAAGTAATCCAATTAGAAGAAGAACGTTTTCAAAAAACTTTACTGCAAGGTATGGAACTTTTAAATAAGGAAATAAGCGAACTTCGACAAAAAAACAATTCCACCCTAAGCGGAATTACGGCCTTTAAATTATACGACACCTTCGGATTTCCTTTGGAACTGACCCAGGAAATATTGAATGAGCATAATATTTCCATAGATAAACCCGGTTTTGAAAAAGAAATGGAAGAACAGAAGATAAGAGCCAGAGAAGGCCGCGCTGAAAAAGAAACTAAATTTTCAATGCCTGATTTGTCAAAAATTAAACTGCCGGAGCAAAAACATGATATTGATATAAATAACGCCAAAATTATTTTACTTTTGAAAGACAGTAAGATTGCCCAAGAAGTTTTTGACGGCGATGAAGCGGCGGTCATTTTGGACTCGACCCCGTTTTATGCCGAAGGCGGCGGACAGGTGGGAGATACCGGGCATATCTTCGGCTCATTTGGTAGAATGTCGGTGTTAGATACCAAAAAACTTCCAGATGGTACTATTTATCATATCTGTCGGATAGAAGAAGGATTTTTAAAACTTGAAGAAAACGTAAATTTGAAAGTAGATACCATTAGAAGCAAGCATATTGCCCGCAATCATACGGCAACCCACCTTTTACACACCGCCCTCAAAAAAGTGCTTGGTGAACATATTAACCAGGCTGGTTCTTTGGTGGATGAAGATAAACTAAGGTTCGACTTTACGCATTTTTCAGTCGTTACTGAAGAAGAACTGGTTCAGGTGGAGAAACTGGTTAATAGCATTATACTTGATAACCGAAATATAAACATTATCCATACGACCCAGGATTTAGCCAAGGAAATGGGTGCCGTAGCTCT
>JALQSN010000695.1:0-26162 GCA_023690525.1 Holotrichia oblita | reverse complement strand
ATGAAGTTGCGGGTAAAATAAAAATTTATTGCAATAATGATTTGATTTTTAGCGAAAAAGTTTATACAATAAATAAAATAGATAAATTATCGTTTTTTTCGTATATACTTAGACTTATGAGAAATTGGAGCGTGTGAAAAGTATTTTGTTATGCGTAATGTGATTCTAATAAGTTAATATAGCAGTATGACGTTTTTAAAGAAAGGAGTGCACGTAAGCCCGTATTAACCGCTTTATGTACAACTCCTTAAGGGGATAAAATGAGAATAAATAAATTTCTAGCCGAATGCGGAGTTGCTTCAAGAAGGGGAAGCGACAGTTTAATTTTAGAAGGCAGGGTTAAAATAAACGGCGACGCGGCAAAAATAGGCGCCGACATAGACGAAAATACCGACGTAATAACCATGGACGGTAAAATAGTGACGCGGCCGTACGAATATACGTATGTTATGCTTAATAAGCCGAAAGGCTATATAACTGCCGCAAGCGACGACAAGGGAAGAAAAACTGTGCTGGATTTGGTAAAGTTTGATAAAGTCCGTTTATTCCCCGTAGGAAGGCTGGATTATGATACCGAGGGGCTTTTATTATTGACAAACGACGGCGAATTATCGCAAAAGTTAACTCACCCGGCTAACGAAATAGGTAAAACCTATATTTTAAATATAGACGGAGAACTGGATACAGAGAGTTTGTTTTCTTTAAGGAAAGGGGTGGAAATAGACAGCGGAAAAACCGGCAAATCTTTTGTTAAAATATTAAAAAAGACCAAAGAAGAAACCAGGCTTGAAATTACTATTTTCGAAGGCAAGAACCGCCAGATTAAAAAAATGCTGGAAACTGTCGGGAAAGAAGTTAAATTTTTAAAGCGGATAAAAATAGGCGAAATAAGGTTAGGTGGGCTAAACCGCGGCGAATACCGGCATTTAACAAAGCCGGAAACTAGATATTTAAAAAGTTTGTGAAATTTTAAACTTTTAAGTGAGTTATTTATTTGACTTTTTGCAAACTAAACTGTAAAATTTATAATAGGGGAGTTTTTGGACTTGCAATCAAAAAACAAGGGTTTTTGGAGTATTTATGGATAGAATAAGCGGACTGAAAAAGATTAAAGCAGATATTAATGCAGCGGGTAAATCTACCAGGGAATTTATAAACGCCATTGTGGACGATTTATCTTTTGTTGAAATGGATACCTTTTATAAAACGAATAATTTGGATATTAACCCGGGCGAGGGTGTTATATGCGGTTTTGCGCGTATAAACGACAGCCCGGTTTATATTTTTGCTCAAAATATCGACGCTCAAAAAGGACTTTCAAAACATCAGGCGGATAAAATTTTAAGGTGCATGGAAAGCGCCGAAAAATCGGGATATCCGTTAATTTCTATTCTAAATTCCCTAGGCGCCGTTATGGACGACGGTTTATTATCTTTAGACGGCTATGCTAAAATTATTAAAAAAGCAAGCAGTTTATACGGCGTAATTCCTCAGATAAGCATAATAAAGGGTGATTGTTTCGGCAGTTTAAGTTATTTTGCGGCTTTATCGGATTTTGTTTTTATGCTTAAAGATTCTGTTATGTGCAGTTCTAGCCCCTTAGTTATCGCGGCAAAAAGCGGAAAGACAAACGACCCGAAGGCGTTCTTTGGCTCGAACAATCATTTAACTAAGACTGGTTTATGCAGCCGCGTCTGCGCGAGTGCCGCGGATGTTGGAAAAGATATTAAAAAGCTGCTTAGTTTACTGGATGAAGATATTATAGAAGAAGATATAGCTTCTTTAAATAAAACCGCTGAAAAATTAAACGGCGGGTATAGTACGGCGGAAATTTTAAACGGTGTTTTAGATAAAAACTCGTTTTTTGAGATTTCGTCAGATTTTGGCGGGGAGCTTATATGCGGCTTAGCTAAAATCGGCGGTATTACCGTTGGCACCGTTTTAAATAAAGACGGAGAAAACGTTGTATTAACGCCTGACGCTTGTAAAAAAGCTTCAAAACTTATAAGATTTTTAGATAGCAATAACATACCGTTAATTACTTTTGTTAATTGCGAAGGAACTGAGAATAAACTAGAAAGCGAACAAGGTACCTTAATTAAAGACGTTGCGAACTTAATGAGTGCCATTGCCGACGGCGATAATCCGAAAATTTCGGTTGTCTGCAAAAATGCCGCGGGAACCGCTTATACGGCGCTAGCAAGCAAAAGTTTAGGTTTTGATTATTCATTCGCATGGGCGACTTCCGCTATAAATATTTTGCCGGCATATGTAAGCGCGGAAGTTTTTGGAAGCGAAAGTTTAGCTTCTTCAAAAGACCCTAAAAAAGAAAGAGAAAATTTGAAAAATAAATTTGCCGAAATAGACGGTAATCCTTTAAACGCGGCATACAGCGGATTAATTGATAATGTCATTGAGCCTTCAAATACAAGAAGCTATTTGTTATCGGTTTTAATGATGTTAACTTTTTGAAATTAATTAGAATTAAAGTAAACGGAACGCTGAATCAATATTCAATTTTTGATAAAAACGGAGCATATTTTATATGAGCGATATAGTATTCGGATTAATGGTTACGGGAATAGGTATGGCAGTAATTTTTGCGATACTCGGGCTTTTAATCTTATTTATATACGGCTTTAGCTACTTATTAAATATTAAAAACAAAAAAGCTTTAAAATCCGCCGAAGGTAAACTTGACACTAAAGCAGTTGCGGCTATAACCGCTTGCATAACTTATTTTTACGAAACGGAAAGAAAACAGGAAGAAAAGCGGATAGATTTTATAGTAAAAAGCATTAAAAGAAGATAATAAATATAATTTTAGGAGAAACTAAATGCGTAAATTTAATGTTATTATTGACGGCGTAAGTTACGGCGTAGAGGTTGAAGAAAGTTTGGAAGTAATTGAAAAAGAAGCCACGCTAAACGCGATTGCTGAAAACCAGATTAAATCCGAAGAACCTAAAGCGAAACCCGAAATAAAGCCTGAAGCAAAAATAGCTTCCAAGGGAGGAACCGCTTTAAAGAGCCCGATGCCGGGAATGATAATGGGTTTTAAGGTGGCAAACGGGGCGGCCGTTAAAAAAGGGCAGGCCGTTATTTCTTTGGAAGCAATGAAAATGGAAAACGATATATCTGCGTCTGCGGACGGGGTTATAACTTTTGTCGCCGTTAAAGGCGCAAATGTTAATACCGGAGATATTTTAGCCTATATTGCATAAAAGTACGATAAAAGCAGCCGAAAGGCTATTTGATATCAAATGGGCTTAATTCAAACCGGAAATGAAACGGATTGTGAAAATTTGCAATTTTAATTATTTCGAAAATCATTTCGATAAAGTTTTAAATGGAAGCGGCATTTAAATATAAATGAAACGTAGGTTGTTTATGAAAATTAAACTTCAGCGGCTTATATTAAATAAAAGTTTCCAACCGATAAGCTTATTTTGCGGAGGTTTTAATGTTTAATTTATCGGCGCTTTTCCTCGCGCAAGAGGGGAAAAGCTTTGCGGAAATTTTAAGAGGTTTATGGAATAGTACAGGCGTAGTCCAAAGCGAATGGCAAAACTATGTTATGATAGGTGTCGCCTGTCTTTTGGTTTATCTTGCCATAGGCAAAAAATTCGAACCTTTATTATTGCTTCCTATAGCTTTCGGAATGTTTATAATAAATATACCGGGCGCCCATGCGCTTTTATACCAAGAGCTGCAAGGAGCAAACCCCGGGGGTTTATTTTATTATTTATATAAGGGCGTAGAATGGGTAATATTCCCGCCGCTGATTTTCTTAGGAATAGGGGCGATGACGGATTTCGGCCCGATGATTGCAAACCCAAAGAGTATATTAATCGGAGGGGGTGCCCAGTTGGGCGTATTTATCGCATTTATAGGAGCTCTTTTGTTAGGATTTACAGGTCAAGAAGCCGCGTCTATAGGTATAATAGGCGGAGCCGACGGCCCTACCGCTATTTTTGTAACTACAAAACTAGCGCCTGAGTTATTGCCCATAATAGCGATAGCCGCATATTCATACATGGCGCTTATACCGCTTATCCAGCCTCCTATTATGAAAATGCTGACAACAAAAAAAGAGCGCTTAATAAGAATGGAGCAATTGCGCCCCGTTTCCAAAATAGAAAAAATATGTTTCCCTTTAGCGGTTTCCGCAGTTGTCGGCATATTATTGCCACCGGCTTTGCCGCTATTAGGAATGTTAATGCTCGGCAATTTGTTCAGGGAGTCCGGCGTTGTAAAAAGGCTTACAGAAACCGCTTCGAACGGATTAATAAATACTGTAACGATAATACTCGGAATAGTGGTAGGTTCGAAAGCTTACGGTTCCGTTTTCCTTAATTTACAAACATTAGGGATAGTATTTTTAGGGCTATTCGCATTCTGCTTTGGAACTGTCGGCGGCGTTTTAACTGCCAAAGTATTAAATCTGTTCCCAGGCAAAAAAGTAAACCCATTAATCGGTTCCGCAGGAGTTTCCGCCGTACCTATGGCCGCCCGCGTTTCGCAGGATGTGGGGAGGAAGTACGACCCGGAGAATTATTTATTAATGCACGCGATGGGCCCGAACGTTGCCGGGGTTATAGGCTCAGCAATAGCGGCAGGCGTATTATTATCAATATTCTAAATGAATTTGATATGTATAAATATCAATCCAAATTTGTAATTTGTACATTGTAATTTGTAATTTACACATCCAAATTATTTTCTATGGGGGAAATTTATGGCTGATATAAAGAAAAAGGTTTTAATAACCGATACAATATTGCGCGACGCCCACCAAAGCCAGGCGGCTACGAGAATGACTACCGAAGAAATGTTGCCCGCATGCGCGTTTTTAGATAAAGCCGGCTATCATTCTTTGGAAGTTTGGGGCGGCGCCACTTTCGATTCTTCTTTAAGGTTTTTAAACGAAGACCCGTGGGAAAGATTGAGAAAATTAAGAAAGGCTCTTCCTAACACCAAGCTCCAAATGCTTTTTAGAGGCCAGAATATTTTAGGTTATAAACACTACGCAGACGACGTTGTGGATAAATTTGTAGAGATGTCCATAAAAAACGGCATCGATATAATCAGGATTTTTGACGCTTTAAACGATACCAGAAATTTAAAGCAGGCAATCGCTTCTACTAAAAAATACGGTGGGATATGCGAGGCGGCTATAAGTTATACTATAAGCCCCGTTCACTCGACGGATTATTTTGTAGATTTAAGCTTAGAATTAGAAAGTATGGGCGCCGATATAATTTGCATTAAAGACATGGCGAATATTTTGCTTCCCTATACCGCGTTTGAGTTGGTTTCAAAATTAAAAAAGAAATTGAAGATTCCCGTTCATATGCATACTCATAATACGGCCGGAACCGGAGATATGATTAATTTAAAAGCCATTGAAGCCGGATGTGATATTATAGACACCGCTTTATCGCCTTTAGGTAACGGCACCAGCCAGCCCGCCACAGAGCCATTTGTGGCGGCGTTAAGAGGTACGCCGTATGATACCGGAATAGATTTAAACCTTTTATCTAAGGCCGCTGAACACTTTAGAAAGGTTGCCCAAAGATTAAAAGACGACAAATTTTTAAGTCCGGAAGTTTTGTCGGTTGATATCAATACACTAATTTACCAGGTGCCGGGCGGAATGCTTTCAAATTTACTTTCCCAGTTAAAGCAGGCGAATGCCGCGGATAAATTTATCGACGTTTTAAAAGAAGTCCCGAAAGTGAGGGAAGATTTCGGATATCCGCCGCTTGTTACTCCTACAAGCCAGATAGTGGGCACGCAGGCCGTTATGAATGTATTATACGGCGAAAGGTATAAGCAGGTAACGAAAGAATCTAAAGCGCTTTTAAAAGGCGAATACGGAAAACTTCCGGCAAAGCCTAATGAAACTGTTTTAAAGAAAATCGTAGGGGACGAAAAAATTATTACAAAACGCCCCGCCGACGATATAGCGCCTGAACTTAGTAAGTTTAGAGAAGAAATTAAAGAATATATAGAACAGGAAGAAGACGTTTTAACATATGCGCTGTTTAACCAAGTAGCTTTGAATTTTTTTAAATACCGCAAAGCCCAAAAATACGGAGCGGATACAGCTATATATAACAATAAAGATAAAGTGTATCCCGTATAACGAACAAAGATTAATTACAAATTACAATCACAAATTTTACAAATTATGATATAATTAATTAATCCGAATTTGTAATTTGTACACTGTAATTTGTAATTTAACTTTTGGGGGATTTTAATGAATATTTTAGTAAGCAACGATGACGGCATAAACGCCGAAGGCATTCATGTCTTGGCTAAAACCTTAGCAAAAAATCATAATGTTATAGTAGTGGCGCCCGATTCGGAAAAAAGCGCCAGCGGACACGCTATTACTATAAACAGCGCGATTAAATTAAAAAAAGTAGATTTCGAAAAAAATATCGAAAGTTTCAGTTTGTCCGGAACTCCCGCCGATTGCGTAAAATTCGCGCTTTCGTATTTCGATACTGTTAAATTCGATATGGTTATCGGGGAGATAAACCGCGGCTCAAATATAGGGACCGACGTTTTATATAGCGGAACGGTCATTGCGCGGCGGAAGCAACGCTTTTAAAAGTTAAGGGTATCGCAATATCTTGTATGGAAAGAAAAAACAGCAATTTTCAAGCCGGTGCCGACTTTTTATTAAATAATTTGGGGCATTTTTATAAACTTGAACTGAAAAATACGTTTTTAAATATAAATATACCAAAAGGGGAAATTAAAGGCGCGGTTTATACTAAGTTAGGCTTAATGTTATATAACGATAAATATCAGCTTATTGAAGACAGAGAAGAAAAGGCTTTCCAACTTTTAGGCGAAGCAATTGACCACGAGCAGAACGAGGAAGACTGCGACGTGGAATTCATTAAGAAAGGTTTCATCACGGTAACGCCTATATTTTCTTATTATACGAATTTTGAGATTTTGGAAAATTTAAAAAAGGTTAAATTCTAATGAAAATCGGCGTGATAGGCGGCGGCGCTTCCGGGATGATGGCGGCGGGAATTGCCGCAAAAAACGGAGCATTCGTTACGTTATTTGAAAAAAACGAAAAATTAGGAAAAAAACTTTTTATTACAGGCAAAGGCAGATGTAATGTTACGAATTACTGCGAAAACGGCGAATTTTTAAAAAACGTTGTAAATAATTCTAAGTTTCTAATGTCCGCCGTTTCAAAATTTTCTGCTTACGATACTTTTAATTTCTTTTCGGAATATTTAGAGTTGAAAGTTGAACGCGGCGACAGGGTTTTTCCTAAAAGCGATAAATCGAGCAATGTAATAAAAGCTTTGGAAAAATTTTTAAAAGACAATGACGTTAAAATTTTGTTAAACAGCGGTGTTTTAAAAGTAATTTTAAATAAAGGTAAATTTGAAATCTTAACAAAAATGGGCGATTATATTTTCGATAAAGTAATTATAGCTACCGGAGGCATGTCGTACAGCAAAACCGGAAGCTCTGGAGACGGTTATGTTTTCGCTGAAAAATTTGGGCACAATATAACAGAAATCAAGCCCGCGCTTGTTCCTATCGAATGCAATTTAGAACATATAGAAGGTTTAGCCGGTTTATCTTTAAAAAACGTAACCGCTTTTATTTTAAAAAACGGCAAAACCTTAGCGTCGGAATTCGGCGAGATGCTGTTTACGCATGAGGGCGTTTCGGGGCCCATTATACTTTCGCTTTCATCAAAAATAAACAGGATAGATTTATCGGATTGCTATCTTTGTATAGATTTTAAACCGGCATTAACCCATAAGGAGTTAGATGCGCGGATTTTGCGTGATTTTGAAAAGTTTTCCAATAAGCAATTTAAAAACGCTTTGGATGAACTTTTGCCGAAGAGCTTAATTCCTAAATTAATCGGCTATTCAAAAATTTCCGAAGAAAAGCCGGTTAATTCAATAACAAGTTTTGAGCGTGAAAAACTGGTTAATGCTTTAAAAGAATTTAAGATAAAAATTTTAAAATTAGGCAAATTAGATGAAGCCATAATAACTTCGGGCGGCGTTGACGTTTTGGAAATAAACCCTAAAACTATGGAAAGCAAGATTATTCCGAACTTGTTTTTTTGCGGCGAAGTAATAGATTGCGATGCTTTAACCGGCGGCTTTAATATGCAGATTGCGTTTTCTACTGGTTACTGTGCCGGATCCTCGTCGGCGGATGTATGAGGCGTGATGCGGGTTACGTATATTTTACGTCGTCGGTTGTGTATTAAAATACACTCCGCTTCCTCCGCAAAATATCTGTTACCCGCCTGACACCTCATCTCTCCGCCGATGAGCTAAATTCAAGATGTTACAGATATTAATTAAGAGCAGAAAATGCGGAATTCATTTCCGTATTTTCTGTCGAAAATAAGTCCGGCCAAAATGAGCGTTAGCGAATTTTGCGTTTGGCCGGGCGCGGAGCGCATATGCAGATAGCGTTAGACGGCCCTAGCGGCGCGGGTAAAAGCACGATAGCAAAAGAAATAGCTAAAAGGCTTAATATTATTTATTTGGATACCGGAGCCATGTACAGGGCGGCGGCTTTAAAGGCTTTAAGTAAAAATATAGACCCTAATGATGAAAAAGCAGCGCCGCGTGTTTTAGACGGCGCGATTATCGAAATTAAATACATAGATAATATTCAGCATGTGTTTTTGGATGGGGAGGACGTTTCCAAAAAAATAAAAGAACATCATATTTCCAAAGCGGCTTCCGATATTTCTAAGCACAAAGATGTCCGGTTAAAATTAGTGGAATTACAAAGGAAAATCGCGAAAGGAAACGACGTGATAATGGACGGGCGGGATATTGCGTCTTATGTTCTTCCTAAAGCCGATCATAAATTTTTTTTAACCGCTTCGTCAAGAGAGCGGGCGAACAGGCGCTTTAAAGAATTAAAAGAAAAGGGCGAAAACGCGGTGTACGAAGACGTTTTAAAAGATATTATTTTAAGGGATGAAAATGACAGCAAAGAGGGAATTTGCGCCGCTTGTTAAGGTTAAAGACGCGGTGGAAATTGATTCGACAAATTTAACGATAGACGAAGTTGTTAATAAAATTTTAAGTTATATTAAATAATTTAGAATATAAGAATATATAAAATATTGCAAGAAAGTTTATAGCCGTAATCATAAGTCGACAGGCGGCTAAATAGAGGTTTTATGTTTTATTGGTTTGCAAAAATTATTTTCAGTATACCGTTAATGATATTATATCCCGCAAAAGTTATAGGGAGAAAAAATCTTCCTAAAAAAGGCGGCGCAATCGAAATTAGCAATCACAGAAAAATTTTCGATCCGTTTTTTATCGCTCTATATCAGTGGCGTCGGCCAAGGTTTTTAGCAAAAAAAGAACTATTCAAAAATTTATTTACAAAAATATTTTTCAAGGCTTTAGGGGCGATTCCGATAGATAGGAAAAATGTGAATATGTCGGGTATGAAGAGAGTTGTTAAAACCTTAAAATCCGGTAAAATAATGTTAATATTCCCCGAAGGGAGAAGAAATAAAATTGACGACGGCAATATGCAGGAATTTAAAAACGGAGTTTCCACATTTGCTTTAATGGCTAAAGTTCCGGTTGTTCCGATATATATACAGAAAAAAGCGAAAATGTTCCGGTTTAACCGTATATTTGTAGGCGATCCTATCAATTTATCGGAATTTTTCAATCAAAGGCCTACGCCGGACGTCTTGGAAAAAGTAGGGCAAACTATAACCGATAAAATGAACGAACTAAAGGATTTTGCGTTAAATTACAAAAATAAGTTGTCTAAGTCAAAAGCTGCCGGTAATTAAAATGGAAGTAATTATAGCAAAAAACGCCGGATTTTGTATCGGGGTTAAAAAGGCAGTTGAAGCCGCTTTTTCGTTGAAAGGCGGAGATGTTTTTGTTTTAGGAGAATTAATACACAACAAAAGCGTGATTGATAAGCTTGCCGAAAATAATATTAAAATGATAGAAACGCTAGACGGGATAGAAAGCGGAAAAATTATAATACGTTCGCATGGGGTTCCGTTAGAAGTTTATAATCTATTAAAAGAGAAGAATTTAGAAATTATTGATTGCACATGCAGTTTTGTTTCGAAAATCCAGCGAAAGGCTAAGGAATTTTTTGATAAAGGTTATCATATAATAATAATTGGAGAAAAAATCATCCCGAGGTTATTGCTATTAACGGCTGGTGTCAAAATTCGGCGACGATAATTTCTTCGGAAAACGATAGTTTCGACATATCTTCCTATGAAAAGCTTTGCGTAGTGTCTCAGACTACGCAAAATCCGTCAGAATTTGATAAAATTATTAAAAAAATCGACATATCCTCTCATAAAACAGTTGAAGTTTTTAATACAATTTGCTATACTACTATTGAGCGGAACAAGGAAGCGGAAAAATTGTCCCGTATTTGCGATTGCGTTATAGTAATCGGAGGTTTTCATAGCAGCAACGCCCAAAAATTGTATAATGTTTCTTGCAAAAACTGCAGAAGCGTTTACTGGGTGGAAAAGGCTGATGAATTAGATTTAAAAAAGGTTGTCAACTTTAAAAAAGTTGCCGTTCTCGCCGGCGCGTCTACGCCGATTGAGGATGTCCTGGAGGTTAAACAAAAAATGGACGAAGTAACAAATAACGAAGAACAAATGAAATCACCTGAAGATTCATCGGAAAAATTATCGATGGAACAGGTGATAAGCCACATCGACGCTACAGAAAATAGCAGCAAGCGCGGCCAAATTGTAAAAACGACGGTTGTCCTTGCAAATGACGAAGGGTTGATGCTCCAAATCGGCGCTAAAAAAGGGGAGGTTCTTCTTTCAAAAGACGAGGTCAATTTAGACGGTTCGTACGACAAAACAAAATTTAGCGCGGGTGACGAAATAGATGTTATTATTACAGGAAATAATCCTTTAACCGTTTCCAGGAAAAAGCTGTTTAAAATGCATGAAGATGAGGCTAATACCACCGGATTAACGGAAGGCGCTGAATTTAAAGTTACAATCGACGGCTTTAATAAAGGCGGATTAACAGGGAAATATAATTCTGCAAATGTATTTATACCGGCTTCGCAAATAAGGATTGGTTTTGTTAAACCTGAAGAGCTTGATAAATACGTAGGTAAAGAGTTAAAGTTAAAGTTTTAAAAATAGAAGGAAATAAAATTGTCGCTTCCCAAAAGGCGGTTATCGAGATAGAAAGGAAAGCGAGAGATTCCGAAAAGAAAAGAATAGCAGAAGAATTTTTTCCGGATATTGAAACAGATAAAATTGTTTCAGGAAAGGTTGCAAGGTTTGTGGATTTTGGCGCATTTATAACTGTTAATGGATTTGATTGTTTAGCTCATATTTCCGATTTAGCATGGACGAATGTCGGAAAAGCGGACGATATTTTAGCTAAAGATGAAGTATATAATTTCTTAGTCTTAAAAGTTGATAAAGAAAAGCAGCAGGTTTCGTTGGGTTATAAGCAATTACAGCCGAAACCATGGGCACAAGCTGCGGAAAAGTATAAGCCGAATTCGACGGTAAAAGGTAAAGTTATAAGGTTAACCGGTTTCGGCGCTTTTATTGAAGTTGAGCCTGGAATAGACGGATTAGTGCATGTTTCTCAAATATCCAATGAATGGATAGAAAACCCTACATCCGCACTTACCGTAGGACAGGAAATTGAAGCTATGGTTTTGGATATTAATCCTGAGGCCGAAAAAATGACTTTAAGTATTAAAGCGTTGTCTTCCGCCTGTAGCCGTGGAGGAAAAGCCTGCGGCGAAAGAAAATAAAGAAAAAGTTCAAAAACGCGGCATTGATGAAAAACCGGCAGATTTAAAAGAAAGAAGGCCGAAAAAGCCAAAAGAGGACGATGGACTCAAAGAATGGGTGTCTGACGGCAATAACGGAGCGGCGATAGGCGAATTATTAAAAGATTTAAAGTTAAAAATAAATTAAATATTACGGCGGAAAGGTTGAAAGCTTTTCGCCGTAAATATATATAATATCTTTAAAATATATATTAAAAAAAGTTCTAGATTGGTTTAATATTTAATTGACAAATTTCATGTTTTAAAGTAGAATTATATCTGCTGTTCTATTTTTAAAGTAGAACAGTTTTGTATAATGAATTCCGGGGTGTAGCGCAGTGGTAGCGCACGTGGTTTGGGACCATGGGGCCGGAAGTTCAAGTCTTCTCACCCCGACCACCAAATATGCCTGCCGGGATTATTTAAATCTTGGGCCATTAGCTCAGTTGGTCAGAGCGGTCGGCTCATAACCGATTGGTCCGCGGTTCGAGTCCGTGATGGCCCACCAATTTACAATTATAATTTTGCAGTGCATAAATTATGATGGAAATTTAAAAATAGTTGTAACTTTATAATTTGTATTTTACTTTTTGGCCTGGTAGTTCAGTTGGTTAGAACGCTAGCCTGTCACGCTAGAGGTCGACGGTTCGAACCCGTTCCAGGTCGCCAAAAAAACTTAAATGCATTTGCAAATGCGCTGATGCAAAATTGAGGGAAATCTTTAGTTTTGCATTTTGTTTTTTAATCCGTTCAGGAATTAAGAATTTGCAAATATCTGGTTGATGAGTTAATATCTGCCTTGGTAGCTCAGTCGGTAGAGCAGAGGACTGAAAATCCTCGTGTCGATGGTTCAAGTCCGTCTCAAGGCACCATATGCCGAACAAAAAGTTTTCTTAAGAAAACTTTTTGTATTGGTATAAAAAAAGTTTAACTATTTATTTTTAGCTTATTTCGTTAAATGCTGGTGTAGCTCAATGGCAGAGCAACTGATTTGTAATCAGTAGGTTGCGGGTTCAACTCCCATCACCAGCTCCATATAGATTAAGTTACTGTCTTTATTTATAAGGAAAAAAACGTATGTCACGTTATGTTAAAAGTTTTGAAGTTAAAAATACTCAATTAACCCGCGAGAAAATAGAAAAATATTTACAAGAGAAAAAGTTTGCCTTTGGTAATAGAAAAGGTGAAGATGTATGGATAAAAAATGGGGTTAACTGTAAGCATTGCATAATTATTAAATATGGAGAAAGCAGGATAGAGCTAATCTCGTTTATTATTTATCGTAAGTTTGAACCGACAAGACATATTGGAACTGCAACGATTTTCACTGAATCCAAAGAGGAAACGGAATCTACTTCTAGAGGCTTTCTTGGCGGATTTGGAAAGTGGCCGTTTCAAATAATTGTGAGAAAATTAAAAAAAATAATTAAAGAAAATGTAAAATAAGATTTCTGTTTATGGCGTGCGAACCCAAACTTGTTCTTGCTAAGTTCGTTAAATAATGAAAACTGTGTGGCAACAAAATAGTTTAAGCCAAGTTTATATTTTATTTCAAGAATTAAATACGGAGAAATTGCCGAGTGGCCAAAGGCGGCAGACTGTAAATCTGTTGGGTTACCCTTCGGTGGTTCGAATCCACCTTTCTCCACCATCAAGACACGGAACAATGGCACACGCTGTTCCGTGTCTTCTTTTATCCCAAAGCCCGCCGCTTATCGTTGTTTATCAATAAGCATGGGCTTTTGACTGTTTTTTAATGTTTTGGGGACTTTTTATCTGCTTGAGATATAGTTCTTTTTATACACAAGATTCCAGTCGTTTGATTTCTAACTTGAAAAAAATCGGAAATCAAAAAATCGCAAAATCGTTTTTAATCAAGTTTTCAAACTTACCCCGTAAAAGCAAGAAAGGCAACTATTTCCTCTAAGGAACGTCATATCTCGGTTGCCACGCCTTATCACCTCCCGTTTTTTTGCAACAAAAAAGCGACCTCCGTTTGAAAGCCGCCACGGTTTTTTATTTATTTGTCTTTATATTTTTTGCAAAACCTTTTTTGCCATATCTTTTATCCGTGACGAATTAAGCCCTGCCGAATTCCGATGCTTGTTAAGTTGTTCCATTTTCAACCTCGTTAAGCCAAAACTTATGATATTGGGTGGAAGTATTATATTTTGACCGCCTTGAATTAAGCGAATTCTGCGTTATGCTCGCCTGCCACGCCAAATGACTTTGATCTATGTGGTTATGATACGCGTATGAAACAAACCACCATGCCGCTATTTTATTTAGTATTTCGCCGCCGGCAAAGTTAAACTCATGTCCTGTACTCACAATCTTTCCTCTCTATTATTGACTTTTTGTTAGCTTAATACTTTCTGCACTTACTTTGCCAACTATTTCAAATGGCTTATTTCCGCCAACTTCTAAATTCTTAAAAAACGGTATTAACCGACTTGGCTCGCCATAGTTTTTAGGGTTAAAAGTGTTGTCTTTTTTATATAGCGCAGACATAAAAATGGCAAATAGCATTGAGCCATCGGCATCACCCTCATCATCAATTATCCTCTTAGCAATCGCCATAAGTTCCTTTTTAGAAGCAAGTAGATTATCGTCGACAGGCTTGTCGCCTTTTGCCGAGGACTTCTTTTCCGTCGTGGGTGTCGTCTTACTCGCTTTGGGTTCTTGCGCCTTATCCGATTTGTTATCTGCAAGCAAAACATCCATGAGCAAAAATCTATCGCACGCCGCTCTAAACGACGATGGCGCGTTTTTTGTGCCCGCGCCTATTACCATAATGTTGTCGCTCCTAAACCTCGTTGCGAGTTTGGTAAAATCGCTATCACTTGTCGCTAAGCAAACACAGTTAATCTTTCCTTTGTACAAAATGTCCATTGCGTCAATTATCATTGCGGAATCTGTTGAGTTCTTACCAGAAACGCAAGCGTATTGTTGCATAGGTTCAATGGCAAATTCGAGGATAGCATCACCCCATCCGTTTGCCTTTGGTTTTGTAAAATCACCGTATATTCGTTTTTGCACTACTGTTCCGAATTTGTTCAACTCATCAATTAAAACGGAAAAGTATTTCTTGGAAATATTGTCCGAGTCTATCAATAGTGCAATTTGTTTGTCTGTCGTATTATCCATGTCAACAGTTTATCAAAAATTACGAGAAAAAACAAACGATTTGCCTATCATTTAAGCTTTTCCTCAAACATTTGTTTCGCTCGGTCGTTTAAGCCCTTGAGCTTTTTGACCGCCCTGTTATGAAACGGCGCGGCTTGATTTTTTACTTGTCCCGCTGTTTAGAATGTTCGCAATCTTAGCGTAGGGCATGTCGTCGGGCGCGTTGCACTCGTACAAACGGTAGCCATAGCGGTTGCCCGTTGAATTTTGGTCTTGCGAAGGCTCGCCTTAAGTCCGCCCGTTTCGCCGTCTGCGTGTTATTCTTTTTGCAATTCTCAAACTTGACTTGTCGCGAAATCAAGTCAACAACTAGAAATTGCGATTTTCCTAAAATGTTTGACTTTTAACCGCCCATCGCAAAACATAAAACCACTATATATAGTGGTTTTTTTTAATAAAAAGCCCAAAGAAATTTTACTTTCTTTGGGCTTTATCATAACGGGTAGTTTTAATATTAGCAAAAATATTATTTTTCAAATGCCGGAGTTATATCGAAATTGGGTTTAAGTTCTTTAACAAATAAAGAACGCGCGTAGCCGCGGCTTGAATCGGTGGAATGGATAATAAAGCCTTTATTAAGGTAAAATTTCGTAAGACTAAAGTTTTGAGAATTAGAGTGCAAAGTTATTGCTTTTACGTCTAATTCCTTGCTTAAATTAATTGCGTGCCGAATAAGTTCCGTACCTACGCCGGCGTTCTGTATTTCAGGGTCTACCGAAAAGCGATAGATGTAAGTAATATCGGCCGAAAGTTTTTCAAGCCTTATAACTCCTACAATTTTTCCGTCTGTTTTGGCGACGAAAACATAGTTCTTTATTATGTCGTTTAAAACGTCGTCAAATGTTTCTTCCAAAGCTTTTAACTTAATACCGGCGTTTAAATGCTGTTTATAAAGTATAAAAGCTCTTTTTGTTATATCCAAAATACTTTCGATATCTTCTTTTTCTGCTTTAATAATTTCCATAGGTGCTCCCATACGCGAAGGGTTATTTTTTAATTTCATTGCCACGACAATGAAAATCAAATAAATTTCATCTTACAGTTTTATGAGTTTCGCATATATACTCAAAACGAAGTACTACATAAAAAGAAGATAAGCGGAAAACGGTCGCGGTGCAGACGGGCAACAGGTGTGAGAACAACGAAGCGGAATGTACTTCATGTACATGACCGAGGAGTCCGAACACACATGTGAGCGTTAAGCAAACATGCCTTATGGCATGTTTATAGCGAAACACCGTATCCGGCGATGAATGTTTTCCGCAAAAATTATTTTTTGTTTTTCATCAGCAGATTCATAACCGCCTTTTGAGCATGCAGCCTGTTTTCCGCTTGGTCAAAAACTACACTTTGAGGGCCGTCGATAACTTTTGAGGTAACTTCCTCACCGCGGTGTGCCGGCAGGCAATGCATAAAAATAGCGTTAGGGTTCGCAACATTCATTAAAACGTCGTTTACCTGATAAGGCGATAGAATAGCGTTTTTTTCCGCCGAAATTTCCTGGCCCATACTAAAGAAAACATCGGTATAAATGACATCCGCATTTTTTGCGGCTTCGTATGGATCTTGAGTAATAGTTATATTGCCGATTTTTTTTGCTTCCTGAGTAAATTGCCTGTCCGGTTCGTAACCTTTAGGGCAGGCGATAGAAACTTCCATACCGCATTTGGCACCTGCAATAATAAGCGAATTCGCAACATTGTTGCCGTCGCCGAAGTAACTAAGCTTAATGCCTTCTAATTTCCCGAATTTTTCCCAAACGGTTAAAATATCGGCTAAAGCCTGGCACGGGTGGCATAAATCGGTTAAACCGTTTATTATGGGTATCGTTCCGAATTTGGCAAGTTCTTCAACATCGGAATGCTTAAACGTTCTTATCATAATGCCGTTTATATTATATCTTTCCAATGTCTTAACAGTATCGTGTATAGTTTCACCTCTTCCTAATTGAATATCGTTTGCGGAAAGGAATAAAGATTCTCCGCCTAATTGTTTGATTCCGATTTCAAAACTCACGCGCGTACGTGTAGAGTTTTTGGCAAAAATTAAAGCGATTGTTTTTCCCGAAAGCGTTTTAAGCCTTTCGCCGGCTTTTAGTTTTTTCTTTAGAAGTTTAGCTTCATACAGTATTTCAAAAATTTCCTCGGATGAATAATCCAATAATGTTAATAAATGTTTATTTTCAATTTTACCGCAAGGCTTGTATTTATTAATGTCCATAATTCTCTCCGTTCCGCCTGGATTAAAGATTCGGCGGTTTAATTAATCAGTTTTTAAGTATAATAAAATTTTGTAATTTGTAACTGTAAATTGTATTTTATCTTTTTATAGGTTTCTTAAATTTTGGAACGAATTCATAAATAAATTTTTAGGGAGTTCGTTGTCCATTTCGTGTAATAACTCGTTTAACGCTTTAACCATCGCGTCTATTTCTTTTAAAGTAATAATATACGGGGGAAGGAACCGCAGCGAGTTGGAACTTGTAGAGTTTATTAAAAAGCCTTTTTTAAGCATCCTTTCAACTACTTCGCGCCCGCTTATTTTTTCATCTAATTGTAATCCTATCATTAAGCCTAATCCGCGCGGCTTATTTACAAAATCAAAATTTAAGGTACTTAGTTTACCGGCTAAATATTTTCCTTTTTCATTGATTTCCTTTAAAAATTCTGTTGTTAATTTTTTTACTACTATGTTTCCCGCGGCGCATGCGATAGGATTGCCGCCGAAAGTCGAGCCATGGTCGCCGTAAGAAAAGATGTCGGCTAATTTTGAATTAACTAAAATTGCGCCTAACGGAAGCCCGCCGCCTAAAGCTTTTGCTAAAGTGATGATGTCGGGTTTAACGCCGTAATTCTGGTAGCCGAACATTTTTCCCGTCCGCCCCATACCGGTTTGTATTTCGTCGATTATTAACAAAATATCATGCTCTTTACTAAGTTTTTCCGCAAGTTTGATATATTCTTCGGTTGCCGGAACAACGCCGGCTTCGCCTTGGATAACTTCCAACATAATGGCGCAGGTTTCGGTATCTATGGCTTGCTTTAAGGCTTTTTCATCGTTAAACGGAACATAAGTTACCCCGGGCATTAAGGGCTTAAAATCGTTGGATAATTTAGGTTGCCCCGTCAATGTTAAAGCGCCCATTGTCCGCCCGTGGAAAGAATCTTTTGCGGTTATAAATTTATAGCGGCTGATTCCTTTTTTCAAAAAGTATTTCCTTACTAATTTAATTGCAGCTTCGTTGGCTTCGGTGCCGCTGTTGCAGAAAAACGCTTTTGAAAAATCAGACCCTTTTAACAGGTTTTGCGTTAATTCGCTTTGGGTTTCGTTATAGACTAAATTGCTGCTGTGGAATAACTTTCCCGCTTGGTTTTTAACCGCCGCCGTTAATTCAGTATGTCCGTAGCCAAGACAGTTAACCGCTATTCCCGATAAAAAGTCGGTATATTCTTGCTCGTAAGAATCGTATAGCTTGCAGCCTTTGCCGTGAATAAACGAAATATCAAGTTTTTTATAGGTTTTTAAATTTTGTTCGTTTTCAATTTTTTTGATGGTATCAAATGTCATAATTCTCTCCTTTTCGCGGTCATATATGAGGTGTTATCCGGACTACGTGCAGCAGGCGGCTGCGCCGCGTATTTGAATACAGCTATCCTCGCCGCCTGCTGCCTGTTATCCGCCTAACACCTCATCTCTGCCCGCTTGATTTCAAAATATTAAATTTTAATTTATTACATTTTTGATAGGTATAGGTACGTCGTAAAAGTTTGTGAAGTATAGACGCATCATAAAAACTTATGAAAGATATAGGCGCGGCGCAGACGGGTAACAGATGTGAGGGCGACGAAGCGGAACGTATTAAAATACGTGACCAAGGAGCCTGAGCACACGTAACCCGTATCCGCCGATGCATATATCTTTCATCCGTGGGTAACCATAGTGCCAATCCCGCTATCCGTAAATATCTCCAGCATTACCGGATGGGGGATTGTTCCGTTAATTATGTGCGTGCGTTTTATGCCCATTTCGATTCCTCTAATGCACGCCATAACTTTAGGAATCATTCCGCCGCTGATTTTTTGATTTTTAATCATTTCGTAAATTTCCGAAACGGTTATAACGGGGATTAAAGATTTAGGGTCGTTTTCGTCGCGGCGTATTCCGTCTATATCGGTTAAGAAAATCAGCTTTTCGGCACATAACGCAGAAGCTATTTCCGCGGCGGCCGTATCGGCGTTAATATTATAGCTATTGCCGTTTTCGTCGCATGCGACGCTCGCTATAACCGGTATATACTCGTCAGATAAAGTATTTATTAACTTAGCGTCGATGCTTTTAATTTTTCCGACATACCCTAAATCGATTTCAGAAGTCATTTTTTCCGCCTTAATAATTTGGGCGTCCTTTCCGCAAAGGCCAACCGCTTTAACTCCGAAAGTGTTTAAAGTGCTGGTAATATCTTTATTAACTTTTCCGCACAAAACCATCTGTACGATTTCCATTGTTTCTTTATCGGTTATGCGCAGCCCGTTGTGGAACTTAGGTGCAATATTAAGGTTTTTTAACATTGCGTTAATTTCCGGCCCGCCGCCGTGTACCAAAACAGGGTTAATGCCCACAATTTTTAAAATGGCAATATCCTGCAAAACGGTTTTTGTTATTTCGTCGCTTAGCATGGCGTTCCCGCCGTATTTTATCACTATCGTTTTTTTCGCAAGCTTGCTTATATACGGCAGTGCTTCCGCTAAGATATTAGCCTTTTCAATATTCATTTTTTCAATCTGCTGTTTCATCATAATTTCCTTCACAAGTTTTTATTTATTTTAAACTTCAATTTTTCACTTGGTGGTTGTAGATGGTATGGAAGCGGGGGAATCAGGCGCGGCATAGACGGACAACAGTTGCTGAGCGCCGAAGGGCACATACTTTATGTACGTAACCAAGGCGGAGAGGCAAACGTAGTTCATATATGCCGATGCATGATTTTTTTGCGCTATATATATCTTGAATTAAACACTAATCCCTCTGCTTCGTTTAATCCGAACATCAAATTCATGTTTTGCACTGCTTGCCCGCTTGCGCCCTTAATTAAATTATCCAAAACGCCTATAATTATAATCCTTTTTAAACGGGTGTCAATCTTATAGCCTATTTCTATATAATTACTGTTTTTAACGTCCTTTAATTCCGGTAAGTTTTCGCAGCCGATTATTACAAACGGCTCTTTTTCGTAGTATTTTTTATAGGCAGCCGTTATTTTTTCCGGATTTATTTCTTTTAAGTTGCAGTAAATTGTCGCCAATATCCCGCGCTGGACGGGAAGTAAGTGCGGTGTAAAACAAACTTTAACATCCGTTTTTGCTGCTAAACTTAATTCCTGCTCAATTTCCGAGGTGTGCCTGTGTGTTGTTACGCTATATGCTTTAAAATTTTCGTTTACTTCGCAAAATGAAAGTGATGTTTCGGCTTTTTTGCCGGCGCCCGATACTCCGCTTTTAGCGTCTATTATTATTGAGTTAATATCAATTAAGTTTTCTTTAATAAGAGGGTATAAGGATAATATAGAGCATGTTGTATAACAACCGGGATTACCGATAATTTTAGCGTTTTTTATCTTATCCTTATATATTTCGGGTAAGCCGTAAACAGCCTCGGTCAAAAATTCTTTTTCCGGATGGATAGTTTTATAGGTATCTTCATATATTTTGTAATCTCTGTATCGAAAATCCGCGGATAAATCTATAACTTTTAACCCAGCTTTTATAAATACCGAACAAATTTTCGCGCTTTCAACATGCGGCAGCGCTGTAAAAACAATGTCGGTATCTTTAATAATTTCTTCGGTATTTAAATCCTCGAAAAGCTTTTCTTTTAAAGCCGTTAAGTTAGGGTACATACCGCACACGGGCGTCTTTGCATTACTTCTCGACACAATATGTTTTAAATTTACATATTTATGTTGTGAGAGTATACTCATTAATTCTAACCCGGTATAGCCATTCGCGCCTATTATGCTGACGTTAATCATATATCCTCCAAACCATCCAATCAATATTACATTATTATACGCAAAACTGTATAATTATGCAAGCGTTTTTATCAAAGATTAATAAAAAATTTTTTAAGGGCGTTAATTTTACTATTAATTTGGCTAAAATATGTTATAATAAAATAAAAATTATAGGTTTTAAAATTTATAATAAAAAGGTGTATTATGTTCTTTAAGCATTGCAGAGCCGATTTAAAAGCGGTCAAAAGAAATGACCCGGCTGCAAGGCACAAACTTGAAATATTTCTCACTTATTCCGGCCCCCGCGCGTTAAGGTGGCATAGAGTCGCGCGCTTTTTGCATAAAATCAAATTAAAACTTCTGGCACGGTGGGTAAGCCAATATGCTAGGTTTTTAACCGGCATAGAAATTCATCCGGCGGCAAAAATAGGTTTGGGCGTTTTTATTGACCACGGCACGGGAGTTGTTATAGGCGAAACTACCGAGGTAGGCAACAACGTAGTTATCTATCAAGGCGTAACTTTAGGCGGAACCGGTAAAGAAAAGGGTAAGCGCCATCCTACAATTAAAGACAATGTAAAGATTTACGCCGGCGCAAAAGTTTTGGGTAATATCGTAATAGGCGAAAATTCCATTATAGGCGCTCAGTCGGTTGTTTTAAAGGACGTTCCGCCTAACTGCACGGTTGTGGGCGTTCCGGCAAGAATAGTTAAAAGCTCCGACCCGAAAGATTTTGAAATGTATAATAAAAATAAAGAATTAGACCCGATTATGGACGAAATCAACGCTTTAAAAACTAAATTAAACGAACTTGAAAAAGAATTAAGCCGCTTAAAAAAGATAAATAGATAATGAAAGGACTAAATTTAAAAAGAGTTTATAAAGATTTTTTCGGTTCCGCTGCCGTGACCGACATAAGTTTTGAGATTTTTGATAATGAAACTGTTGTTTTGGCCGGGCCTCCTTGCAGCGGTAAATCGGTGATTTTAAGATTAATCGCCGGGATTGAAAAATTAAACGATGGGCAAATTTATATTAACGGCGAACTTTTTAATGGTGTGCCTTTAAAAAAAAGAAATATAGCGTTAGTTTTTACAAAGAGTTCTTATTTTAAAAATAAAACATTCTATCAAAATTTGGCGTACGGATTAAAGTTAAGAAAAGCGGATAAAGAAATAATCGATGAAAAAGTAAATAAAGCCGCGGAAATTTTAGAGTTAGAAAGTTTAAATAAAAAACCTAAAAATTTAGATAACAATATTAAACAGCTTATAACTATTGCAAGAGCGGTTATACGCCGCCCTGACGTTTTATTAGTGGACGAGCCCTTTTCTGATATTAACAACGCTCAAAATATTGAAAAGTTTTTAAACTTATTAATAGAATATCCCGCGCCCTGCGTTTACGCCACGCGAAAATTTGAAGACGTAAAGTACTTTAATAAAAAGACGGTGGTATTAAACGAAGGGATAATACAGCAATCAGGCACATTTAATGATATCTATAATAACCCCGCAAATAAATTCGTTGCAGAATTTATGGGAAACCCTAAAATAAATTTTTTTGAATGCTTAATTAAAAAAGAAAACGACGGCTTAATTTTAGAATTATTTAATGAAAATTTTAAATTGCCGGAAAATTTTATAAGTTATGAATTTTTACAAAAACCATTAATTATCGGTTTAAGGCCGGAAGATATAAAGTTAAGTAAAGCAGGCGATGATCATTTAAGTTTTAATTGCGAAATTAATTATATCAGCGAAGAAGACGGCGTTTTAATTGGTTCCGTTAAAGAGAACGGCATAATTATTAAAGCCGGCTGCGGCATTAAAATTGATAATACCGGCAAAATTAAAGTATATATAAATTTAGATAAAATCTTTTTATTTGATAAAGAAACGGAAACAAACATAAGGAAAACATGGATAAAGTAAAAGAAGCTTTAAAAGCACATTTAAACTGGAAGGGAAAAATTGAAACAAAAATTACGTGTAAGGTTGAAAATTTAGAAGATTTGGCGGTTGCCTATACTCCGGGCGTTGCCGAGCCGTGCAAAGAGATATTTAACGATAAGGAAAAAGCATATCTATATACGAGAAAATGGAATACCGTAGCCGTCGTTTCAGATGGTTCCGCCGTTTTGGGGCTTGGAAATATAGGGGGGCTTGCGGGGCTTCCTGTAATGGAAGGTAAAGCCGTTTTGTTTAAAAAATTTGCTAATATAGACGCGATACCGATAGTTTTATCCACGCAAAGCACCGAAGAAGTTATAAACACGGTTAAAGCAATCGCGCCGTCTTTCGGCGGGATAAACCTTGAAGATATATCGGCGCCGAGATGCTTTGAAATTGAGGAAAGGTTGAAAAAAGAACTGGATATTCCGGTTTTCCACGATGACCAGCACGGCACGGCGATTGTAACTTTAGCGGCTTTAATAAACGCTTTAAAACTTGTTAAGAAAGATATTAAGAATTTAAAAATTGTAATAAGCGGAGCAGGGGCGGCGGGCTGCGCTATTGCAAAACTGTTGTTAAAATACGGCGCGCAAAATATTATATTAACAAACACTAAAGGCGCCGTTTGTAGTAAAGATAAAAATTTAAAAGAAAGTTTATTAAAAATAGCAAAGATTACAAACCCGAATTTTGAAACGGGAAGTTTAAGCGACGTTATAAGAAACGCCGATGTTTTTATCGGAGTTTCGGCTCCCGGTATTTTAACGGCGGAAATGGTCAAAACTATGAACAGTAAAAGTATAGTTTTCGCTATGGCGAACCCTGTTCCGGAAATTTTTCCGGACGAAGCCAAAAAAGGCGGGGCTATGATAACTGCTACGGGAAGAAGTGATTTTAAGAACCAGATAAACAACGTCTTAGCTTTTCCGGGAATATTCCGGGGAGCCTTAGATGCCAGAATTAACAATATTACCGAAGATATTATGTTAAACTGCGCCAAAGCCTTAGCTTCGCTAATTTCCGATTCCGAGCTTAATCCAGATTTTATCATAGTAAATGCTTTTGATAAGCGGGCTAGCAGAGCGGTAGCGGATGCTGTTAAATTGTAAAATTACAAATGCGGATTTATAAATCAAAAAATTTTTATCTAGCAGTCAATTTCGTGTGTGATAGCGGCTATATTTAATTAGAGGAGATATTATGGACAACAATTATAATGACCCGTTTTATGGTGACAACCAAAATCAAAATAATTCTAATCAAGGTTATAACGGCGGTTATAGCAATCGCGGGTCGAACAATACAACTCCGTATTCTAATCAAAATACGGTTTTCATGAAGAGAGTTTTACCAATTTCTCTTGCGGTACTATTATTAGTAGTCGGTTTTTTACTTGGCTTTTTTATTAAAGATTTTACATTAAGCAAAGAAGAACAATTGGCAAAGTGGCTTTTTGAAACGATAGACAGCGATTATTTATACGGTAGCCTGACCGACACTCAAAAAGAATATGTTTTAGGGAATATGGGTAAGGGCGCAATTTATTCGCTTGACCAGTTCTCCGATTTTTTAACTCCTTCGGAAGTTTTGGAAAATGATGCAAACCAAGACGGCGAATATGTAGGCATAGGATTTAGTTACGGGCAAGCGGAAGACGCTAACGGTAAAACTTTTGTGTATATTTCTCAAGTTTACGGAAATTCTGATGATAATAAACCGACTCCCGCAAATAAGGTTGGTTTGCAAAAATATGACCGTTTTTTTTCTTTAACATATTATAAAAATAGCGCGGGGAATTATGTTTCAAAAGAAACTTTGGGCGCGGTTAAGCAACCTACGGTTTATTTTGAAAAGGAAGTCGAATATCCGAATGGCGATGAATTTACCGAATATTCAAGTTTAAGCGATGTTTACTATGCTTTTTATAATATACCGGCAGATATAACGTTTGATTTTGAGATAAAAAGGTTAAACACGCAAACTTTAAATTATGAGAAAGTTGCATTTACAATTAAAAAAGAAACGTATAAGCCTGTTTTTGTTAAATACCAAGATAAGACTGATATTTCTTCGCTTGATGATAAAACCGCGGTTATTACTTTAATGTCATTTAACGGAGAAAAGATAGGAAACGAAATAGCAAACGCAATGGAAACGTTCGAGAGCAATAATATGGAAAACCTTATATTGGATTTACGCGATAACGGCGGAGGTTTATTAAAGACTATGCGTGAGATAGCGTCCTATTTTGTAAGGGATAATAAAAATAGATCTAACCCGCTTGTGGCGTACGCTTTAAATAAAAACGGTGTGAGAATAGGTAAGTACGAAGCAATCGGCAATAATTATAATTCCTCAATCAAAAAAATTATAGTTTTAATTAACGGGAATACCGCTTCGGCGTCGGAATCTTTATTGGGCGCGATGATAGATTATGGTACCGTATATAAAATTGTGGGCACAAACAGCTATGGCAAAGGAGTTCAGCAGGGATTTTATTATAACGAAAAATTAGGTTATGGCATTTATTTAACGAACGGTTATATGTACTGGCCTGTAAGCGGTAAATGCATAGATAAAACCGTCGCAAACCCCAAAGGAATTCAGCCGGATGAAGATATTGCCGATGCCTATTTTGAGTTTGGTATTGACAATCAGTTGGAAAAAGCTATAACTCTAATCTAATTAGTTTTGATTTAAAGAACGTTTTAATTTTTTATTTTAAACAGAATTAATTTGACAAATAAGAGTTTTTAGTTTATAATATATTTAAATAAATCTGTATCGAGGATTTTCCGAGAGTAAGATAACGCAAAATTAAGTTCTGACTATATGGAAATATTCCGTATTTAAGAATTTATTGAAATTAAAATTTTTTGCTTACTATCTTATTTTTGGTAGTAAGCATTTTTTTATTAGGAGGTTCTGTATGAAAAGGTTAGCGGTTATAGGAATTATAATTGAAAAAGACAGGGAAATGGCAAAAACGGTACAAAGTATACTATCAGATTACGGCGATATAATAATAGGGCGTATGGGAATACCGGATAAGGAAGAAGGCGTTTATGTAATAAGCGTTATAGTAAGAGCCACACCGGAACAAATATCTGCGCTGTCAGGAAAATTAGGGAAACTGAATAATGTTACTGTTAAAAAGCGCGATAACTAATGTT